>CANYBF010545863.1:0-20943 GCA_948192965.1 Dalechampia spathulata | reverse complement strand
CATGATCAAATGAAAATAGTTTTGCTTAAAATTATTTTATTTAAATGAATTTTCACGATCTGGCTCGTGTTTATTACTTCAATTATTACCTAATAATTATTGGATTTTGACTCTTGGTTCGTACTTTTAAATGGTATTGGACTAGTCAATTAAATCCCAAAAATTCACTTGCTACTAATGAATTTATTTGTTTATTTTGCATATTAATCCATTTGCATTTTGGATCGTGCAACTCGAGGGAGAAAAGGGGTATTACTTAATACCCAGGAATTAATGTATGTGAGGAATATTTGTAATAGGATAGGATTTATTATTCGGTCTGTAATAATCCCCCTATTTCTTATCTGTATCCCCTAATTTCCTTGATCCCTTTCCCAGCCTTTCATTATTTTTATTCGTGGATGATTCATATTCGCTTAAATATTCATGTCATTCATGTCACATGTCATGTGCACACACTACTATGTATGTCATGCATATACCTTATGCCATATCATATTGTATTTCATATGCATATATGTATAAAATATGCAAATACGCCAATATGCAATCCAATACGCTCAATCAACCAATACGTTTCATCATGCATACATATATGCCATGCCATGCATATATATGTATATGTCATTATGCCATAATGCCATGTCACGTCGTATATCATTACACGTATCATATGCCATACATATATTATGTTGAATACACATTCATATACGCACTACTATGCCATGCCATACATATACCATTTCATTCATCATCTCACATGCAACGCATTCGGTATGTCATTCACTTCACATACTATACACCTAGAAATTCATCCATTTCACAATGCCATGCATATGGTATGCTATAACAATGCCATGTTATAATTTAACATTTTACATGTCATACCATAATACACAAGCACATTCTACTACACATGTCATGTATATGCCATTTCACACATCATTTCACATGCCATGCATTTGGTACATCATACACCTAACATGTCATACATATGCCATGTATTATACCATCATACGTATCATGCATATGATATGCCATACATATACCATGCACATGGTATGCTACTCATTATGCCATGACATGCATATGCCATGACATCCATCATTTTTACATATTATGCATATGACATGTTATTCATGCATACACATTGCATACGCCTTGCATACGCGTCGCATGCACTATACGCCTAACGCTAAAATAAATCAAGAACGCTAACGCATAACTTAATACGATATTCGCCATAATATGTGCTTACATATTAGGTTGCCATATCATGCATATGATATGTCATTCATACTCACATGACATGCATATGCCATGCCATCTAAATGCCATATAGCCTTATATGACATTCTACATGCAACTTTGCAATGCCAATTCACATGATGCGCTGTGTGCTTACATTTACGCTTGCATGCTTTCCTGATTAGGACAATTAAATCCTAACTATAATGGTAAAATTGATTTTGGAAACTCATAGAATAGATCTCCACCACCCGAACCCAATCTCTGAAGGGTTTAACTAGCACTCATGCTATGGGTCGGTTGGACCAATCCGAAACCATCCGGTGGTGACCCCCTTATGACTCTTTTGAGTCCGTATCATTCCCTAAGGGAACCCTTAGGAAGATTGCGCTTTCGCTCCAAGTGCGGTCCCCGGTCTGTGACTTTCGCAAGCCTTGCTATGGGCCCCGGCAGAAACCGGCGCTCACACATGGGTCACTAGATCCTAAAATTGCATAGCAACATGCAATAAAGCATTGTTGATTGAGACTTGTTGAAAGGTCCTAAAGTATTAGAGTCCGATCTCTCCTAATCAACTCCATTCATTGTTACCCCAATGGCAAGAAAGAGCGCGAAAAGCATATAGTGATTGCTTAGTCATTGTATATCTACTTTCCACACATAAAAGTAAATGAATTATATTTTGGTGGCAAAAAAGCATAAGGCATGAGATATTTATAGTGGCAAACAACTTTGGATTCCACTAATAAATCCAAAAGATACACAGTTCAAGCTCTTGCCTGTTTTTAAAGTTGTACACCACAACTCTAGTGTACTAAGCCCATATGCTAAACTATAACACATTATCTTATTATTCTAATGCAGAAACTACAGAGTTCTAACATCATGTATATAGGAATCAAACATCATGTCTCCTCTACGCATCATCTTTCTTGGAGTGGTTATCATCAGGACTGGGACTATCCAGAACCTTGATGTTATAATGCTCCAGCTGCGCTGTCAGCTAGGCAATCTCTCGTCCCATCTGCTCTGTCATCTGATCGTAGCGGTCTCGCTCCAGGAAACTCCAACTGCCTGCTTGTCTGCAAACATAAGCATATAAACATATAAGTCATGCATTCATGCATTTCCATGCACTCGCATTTATAACAGATACTCACCTGAATAGTCAGCATCTCAGAGGTGTGATAGCAGTGCAACCCTATCAGAAGTTTCAAGGTGTTAGCCATGGCATCCTTAGGTACCTGGACAGGTCAAACGCATGTAAGACCACTAAGGTATGAGCAAACACAAAACATATGTACTCATATGGGTGGTATTCGATGGTTAAAACTCTATCTCATCCCTCACGGGCATTGGAAAGGATGTCTCATATGGATGACAAGTCTCATCATACATATAGATCAACGAGTTTTATGGACACATTAGCTGACCTTCCATAAAGTCTATCGGTTGCTCATATCCTTGGGGCACTTCTGAAGTATCAGACATCAATCTTAGAGGAGTTGCACCACCATGAGCTTCATAAGATCTTTTTGAGGCACTGCTACCTCGAGAACTACCAACGATCGATGAACCACAACTTCTACCTCTACCCTGGAAGATATTAGGTCTAGCTCTAGACCCGCCAGCTCTGTCATGCTAACCTTGGCATGTAGAAAGTTCTATGGGCCCTAGTAGACTCATTTAGATAAAAGTAAGGTAGTCCACTGGCAACTCAGACAGATGCTCTCGCCCAAGAATACTAGTCAAACTAGTGATCACGTCTAGGTCCATATCAGTGCAAGACGCTTGGAACATCATGCATGGTAGGGCGGCAGGCTCTACATGGCTCTCTGGTCCCAGTTGCCAGTCAATCACACATTCTCTTAAATAGAAGAGTCTACCCTTAGAACTCTCCAACAGCATATGATGCTCATCCTAGTTAAATATTCTAGCCTTGGATACATATTGCTCCAGGGATAGGGATGCACCTATTCTAATAATGATGATAGATCAGACATCTAGGTACTTCTCAAACTAATTCAATACAGTTTAATGCTAATTAAATTGTTTCTTCTTACCTGGTCCTAGGTCAAGTCATTGAGATACTCTCTCAACTCATCCATCATATAATCAAGCCTCTAACGCGGTGCGCTTCATGCTTGTAGATGGGGAAAACCAAGTGGTACTCCCTGTGGGATCTCGAGTTCTGGCAGTAGTCCAAACTCATACGCCATGATCTGCAAGGTCAAAATGCACAGTCAGTGAGATTTAAGCAAATGCCACGGTATCAAAATTAGTAAAATTTTGCGTACCTCTACGACTTGCTAGCAGCCGATGAAGCAATCTCTGCACTACCTACTACAGAAATCCACTCCCTACATCAGATGAGCCAAACCGGCGCTGCCCCAGTCAAAATGTCAAATAGCCTCTAAATCATAAAGGCCTACAATATGCATATATGAACACTATTTCTACTATCATTGAATAAAGTACTCCCCAGTACATACAGTAGAAAACTACGGGTGTACTGATCTACAGAGATAGTCCTGCCTAGCATCTCTATCAGCCCTTCAACTCGGAGATAAGCATATGATATGCTGTGTCCACCCCTTACACTGGGGATACACCCTACAGATCAAAAATTATGCCATATGCCCAACGCGATGACGTCACTCTGGCATCAAACTGAATGGGCAACCCAACGCACTCCAGCCCAGTGATTCTAGCAAAAATGCTCGGGATGATAGCAATCTCACCCACAGGCAAGTGGAAGGTATGAGTGGAATCCATCCACTTCTTAATCATTGTAGTGATGACGAATCTGTTATATCTTTCTTTGCATTGATAAAGCAAGAGATATACAGACCAAAATAGCTCTAGTCTACTCTAACGCGTATCTCCCAAGGCAGTTGGGAGTACCATTCATCGATCCCTCAGATGCTGCCAGTCCCAACGATTGTTTACTCCCTTTACAAATTATAGAATTCAGATTAGCTTTCAGACTGAATTATAGAATATAGACAGTATTTTAGAGGTACAGAGCTCCTCCCCTTAGCCCTAAAATCATCCTATTCATGCCTATGAACCAAAAAGATGCATAATCCCTCACAAAATAGCAAAAAATGCATGTTTAAACCCATTTTCCACTACTTTATGTGTAGTACATAGCCTTATATATGCCACACATAGCCTATGTATAGCACACATAGTGCTATGTACATTGTACATAGTAAGACCCATTTTGAAAAAACCCAATTTTTGACAAAATGTCTTGATAGTCACATGCATTCCTAAGCCTAATGATATCCTAGCACCTAATTCAAGTCCAACATTGGCTTAAATGTGATAAAAATAAGCCTAAACTTAACTTTCAAAAAAATCAAAAAATCAAGCTAAAACATGAAAAACTCAACTTCTCGAGAGGAGCTCGGGACCAATGAAAGTCTGTGGCAAATTTCTCTGTAATTGCATCACCAAAACAAGCCTCGAAGTAAGTATGGCGGGTTGTATGCTTGGTTAAAGCATAGCTCGGGACCAATTCTAGGTCCCAGAGGGTCGGTTGCATCCTAATTTCGACCAATTTCATAAAAATGCTAAGTTTTTGGTTTAGGAATTAAGAGAAAATCGAGTATTAGAGGGGAAACAAACTAATTTTTGGATTAAAACCATGGAATTTAAAAATTTTCAAGGGATGTGCGCAGCACATCGTGGAACATGCACCACACATAGCAAATTTTGCTAATGTACACCACCTTCAAGGGAGCTTTGCTAATGTGTGCCTAGGTCCCACTAAAATGCACACAAAAATTTAAGCCTTTGGTAAAACTTTCAGAATTTTTGGAGGTCAATTTTCATGACCTACAGCGTCAAAAAAATTAGAAAATCAATCAGAATGTAGCAGACTGATGCTAAAAAATTCATGCATTTTTCCTAGACCATTTCAATACCAATTTCAGTGATAAATTATTTTTCCATGTTTAGCACAGACAGGAAATTGATCCAGCAGATGATTAGAACTAGTCAAACCTTTGACTTATAGTCAAGCCATTGACCAGATAATGTTGCATTCCGAAAGAGGTCCCCAATGCAAATTTTAGAGACAGATAATACTTATTTGATGGTATAATAATAGATCTGATGGTTGATCACCCTGACCCAGTAGACGGTCACCTCTGGTTCTACAGTAACCACATGATCCAGCAGAGATCACTAAATCAAGCCTTTGATTCTCAAACCCTAGCCATAGGCATCTGAATGCTAACTTTGGATGATTAAATCTTGCATTGAAGCCATTGGTCTCACAGTGACCACCGGTCAACCTTAATTAGATAGCTTAAACGCCAGGCCCCTAGTGAAAGAATTGGGATTTTTACTGGTCAAAACCATCGGCTAGGAAATGTCAAAGGCCCAACAGAGGATCCCAAATGCCATTTTTAAGATATTTGACATTTATTTGATGGTGCAAGCATTAACCCAACAGATGGTCACTCAGGTCCTATAGTTGACCACTTGATCCAGCAGCGATCACAAAACTAAGCCTTTGGTTTCTAAATCATAGCAGTAGGCATTTGAATGTAGATTACAGATGATTTTAAGCCTTGCAGCAAAGCCATCAATCTTGCAGAAGACTTCTGATCACCATTGATCACCTTTAACTCAGGCACCAGGCTCCCAATTGCAAAATTGGGTTGTAAGCCTTAACGCGAGCACTCTGCCAGCCTCAACATGAGCACACCGCAAGCCTCAGCATGAGCATCAAGCCTCAATGCTAGCACTTTGCAAAGCCTCAACATGAGCACACCGCAAGCCTCAGCATGAGCATCAGGCCTCGATGCAAGCATGGGTCAGGTACCTTCCTTACTTTCTGTGAAAAGTCATGTTATGATCAGATCTTATTTTGATCACTTGCGCTTGTGTCACCTCAAAATGGTCTTGATCAAGAGGCAAACTGTTGACCCTGACTTTTCACCCTTGTGCAATCTCGAGTTTTTATCGATTTGGCTCGGTATCGATCCTCGATATCGACCCAGATTTGCGAACATGCTGTTAGACCTTCTCTGTGTGTTCTGGACATGTAGAACACTTTACATTTTGCCCAAATGAGGTAGAATGCATAAACAGAGCATACTGAGCACATAACATTATTCTCCAGAAAAAGACGTTTCATGCGACCCACATGTTGGTAGGGCCCACATGCGAGGCCTACATGGTGGGGCTTACATAAATGGGGCACATGACCACATGCTACAATGTCAAATAACACTTATTTGACATGCAAAATCAATTGCATTTTACCTATATGAGGCATAATGCATAAACAAAATGAATTTAGTGTATAGCACTATGCAACGAAAAAAAGACGTTTGGTGGGGCCCACTTTCCGGACCAAATCCAGAATACTTTTCATTGAAAAATGTCTTAATATGTTAAATGACTCTTACTTGACATACATCATGCATCTCATTTTGCTCATGCAAGGCGGCACACATAGGGGCAAAATGCTATATGCGTAGCGCATAGTGCTATGCGCTACATACATAGCAAAAAAAGACGTTTGGTCAGGAGCCTTCTAAGGACCAGATCGAATGTGCACCACATTACATAATATTTTATCACATAAAATGATGCTTATTGGGCATGGGGTGCATGTCCCAATGTGGCCATAGTAGGCCTCACACGATGGGTTAAAATGCAATGTGCACAGCACATCACCCTATGTGTGCCATACATAGGCTATGTGCGGTGCACATAGCACTATGTGTGGCGCACATAGCCTAAAAATTTTCAAGTCCAAACTAAAAATTACAATTTTACCAAACATTAATTTTGCTCTATAAATATAGAGCTTGGGTTCAATAAAAATCGGTCTGAAATTTGCAAAAAACAAGCCAAATGCTACCAAAATCACTTCCCAAAATTAATTAAGCACTTAATTAATTAATCTACTAGGATGTTAGAGACCAACTAGCACTAGTTAGGTCTCCAATCACGTTTGGAAGCAAGATTGTTGAAGAAAACCTACTGCTATAAGGTAAATCTTCATTTTCCTTCCATTTTCTCCCGATTTTTACCTAAATCCTTTAATTTTTGGCTAGATTTTGTGTTGATTGGCTTCAATCATGTTTGTTTTTTTATTATTAATGTTGTTTTATAATCAAAACTACGTAATCTAGCTTCAAGCTAGATTTTGCATTTTTGCAAAAATCATGCATTCTACCACTATTTTTGGGGTATGTACTGCGTACATACACCTATATACGCCATACACAGCCTATGTATAGCACACATAGGCCTATGTGCTACACACATAGGCTCCAGTTTTACAAAAAATCAAATTTTCCTTCCATTTTCACTCGTTTTCTTCCCCGATCTGATGAATCTAGCTTCATCATAGGCTTTTCCATGCCTCTGGTGTTTTAGATCTATCATATATTCTTCAGATCTAATTAATTTTTAGCTTTAAAAATTAATTTTCAAAGTTAGATGCTTATCTATAGGTCAAAAATGCATTTTCCTCCTTAGATCTGCTCAGATCTAGCCCAAATCTCATGTTTTTGCTTAAAAACCTCATTCTGCTCTATTTTCTTTACCATGTATGCCACACATCCACCCATGTGCACCACATAAACCCTATTTTTGGTGCACATAGGTCTATGTGTAGCGCACATAGGCCTCAGATTTTCCAGAAAATTGAAATTCGCTCTGGTTTTCACTTGTTTTTGCCTTAGATCTGATGTTTCCAGTAACATTAATGACTTTTTCATAGTCTTAATGTTATGGATCTATCAAATATTGTCCAAATCTAATTAATTTTAGCCTTAGAATTAATTATTCAAGTTAATTGCATAATTACTTGTTTGATTTGCAAATCGGAGGTCGATTCAAACTCAAAATAAGGTATTGTCCTTATTAAAGTTGCGTATTTTGATCTGTAGATCTTTTTTATATTGATAAATTTGATTTTCTTGCAGATTGACCTCTGATGTGCTCCACACATCATGGTATGTGCACAGCACATTGCCTATGTGCTGCACACATAGCACTATGTGCACGTGCATGTTCCTTGAAAATTTTTGAAAATTTAGATTTTTCAATCATTTTTCAACCACATTTGATTTTTTCAGTGGCATTTGATGCTTCACAGTAGCTCAAATGTATTAGATCTATCATAAATTAATTATATTTAATTAATTTTGGCCTTAAAATTGATTTTCTAAGATTAAATGCTGATTTAACTAGTTAAAAATGTGATTTTTGAAGGGATTGGATTCAAATTGGTTGAGTGGCTATCTCTAATTGCTCCAAGTGATATTAGCACTCCCATTTGATTTTCCATGATCAAAAAAAATAATTTTGCTTAAAATTATTTTTATTTTTATTAATTTTCATGATCCGACTCGTGTAAATTTAATTGATTGTTGCTAAATAATTGCTGGATTTTGACTCTTCGTTCATGCTTTCATATAGCATTGGAATAGTCAAATAAATCCTAAATTTATTTGCTACTAATGAATTTATTTGTGTTTATTTTGCATATTTCCATTTGTGCATTTTTAGCTCATGCAACCCGAGGCGGAAAAATACTCGAAGAGGAAAGGGTGTTACTTAACACCCCAAAATTGTTGTATGTGTAGATATTTGTGTAATAGGATAGAATTATTCATTGTTTGTAACAACTCCCCTAAAAATCCCATGTGTGCCCCTGTTTCCTCAATTTCCTTTCACCGGCCTTTATTATTTTTCATTCATGGATGGTTTATTATATTTGCTATAATATATATGTCATATCATGTCACATGTCATGTCACATGCCACATCACACACCCCTACATCATGCCATGTCATAACATACTTATCTCGTATGCTAATACAATCAAAATATGCCAATACGCAATACGCGTAACTCGCCATGCTATTTGCCAATATACCATGCCATATTATGTCATATGTCATATCGTACATCATGACATATACCATGTTGAATACCAATTCACATATGCATCACTATGTCATATCATGCATATGCCATGCCATTACACACATATATTGCTATGTCATAACATGCATACGATATGTCATCCACTTCATATATCATGCATATACCATGTCATTCACTCCACATGTCATGCATATGCTATGTCATTCATCTCACATGTCATGCATATGCCATGTTATTATGATATTATTATTATGTCATATCGTGCATATGATATGTCATCACGTCATATGTCATGCATATGCCATGTCATCCAAATGCCATATAGCATTATATGTCATTCTATGTGCAACCTTATAATGCTAAATCGCATGTCACACTGTGTGCTTACATATACACTTGTATGCTTTCCTGCTTAGGATAATTAACTCCAACTATAATGGTAAATTTGATTTTGGAAACTCATAAAAATAGATCTCCACCACCCAAACCCAATCTCTGAAAGGTTTAATTAGCACTCATGCTATGGGTTGGTTGGACCAATCCAGAACCATCCAATGGTGACTCACTTGTGACTCTTTTGAGTCTGTATCATTCCTCAAGGTAGCCCCTCGAGAAGTCCACGCTTTTGCTCCAAGTGCGATACTCGGTCTGTGAGCATCACAAGCCTAGCTCTGGGCTCTGGTAGAAACTGGTGCTCATAGTCATATATAGGCATTATAGCATGTAAGCCATGTCTCTTGATCAATTTCACATGTAAAGAGCATTAATCAATCATGCCTCAAACACAAGACATTAAGGTCCCTTTATATCTTTAAGTGTGTATAACAATGAATAATGAGGTTTAGATATGGATAGCCTTAAGTTTGGAAGCTTAGAACATGCATTCATTAAGTTGCGAAACATACAAGGCATGTTACTATTCATTTGATAAGGTTCACCATTCATTTGGTATGTTATACTATTTGTTTGGTCATGTTCTTTCATGAAATCTTCATATTTTACTTCTCATTTTCATGCCACTTGTGATTCTTATGGAGCAATATATAAACTATGATAAATACTTACAAATAAATCATCATCTCATGCACATTTGGAAGTATAATTTCATATAGACAAGTTACCAAAATGTAAGCATTTAGAGTATGCATAAATTTATATATCAAACTTGATAATTTATATTTACCATTTTGTACCTTTGCATATTTCACAAGACTTTTGTATAACTTAATGACCTTGAACATAAGCAAGGTTTATACCATTAAAACTAGACTCAGCAAATTTTAATTTTGTATATTTTTTGCAATTTTTGGAATTCATTTAGGCTATCAAATTATTAAAGGTTGCATACTACAATTTCTTACCTAATTTCTGCATAAATATGACAATCCACATGACATGATTTTTTTTGACCTTAAAAATTACCTTGGAATTTTGCAAGCCATTGAAAACTAGATTCAAATATCTTTCTAATAGTATATTACAAAAAATTTGTGGATAACATTAAGGCCTTCAAAATGCAATTACCATAAACCTCTAACTTTGCTTTTAAGGTCCATTTCTAGCAAGCACTTGCATATATCATACATACCTCTTCCTTTAAGCATCCAAATTACATCCAAATTTTACCAAACTAAATACACACATACATATACATGTTATACACACTTCTAAGTAAAATTTATCAACCAATATTTATTTAAACCCAACCTAAGGCTGCCATATATAACCATACACACATGCTGCCCCTATTGCATTCATTTATGCATATTACTTGCAAACTCCTTCCAATTGCATTCAAAATTTATTTTCATCATTCTAATACCATAATTCATCATATTTGTATAAAATTTAATGATTTATACATTATCACTGAATTGTAGAGGTCATTTCCAAGGAGGTGAAAAATCGGGCAACAACTATTTTTCATGCACTTTCCTACTTCTTATTCACTTTTCATGCATTTTTATTATTCTTATTCATAATTTATCAACTTATTCACTCCATGAACACATAGAAAAACCTCTTAAGATTCATTCTCATACAAATTAGACTAGGGTTTTCATACATATTCATTCCATACATAAACTCAATTAAAACACTTTAATCATGCAAAATCAACCTTCCTTTTCACTTTCTCATATGATTCTATCAAAATTTATACATATACATGCACTTTTATACTTGTCCAAATTCTTCCAACTCTAATAAAATGAGTTACATCAAAGATTAAGAAGTAATAAGTATATATACAATGAAAAATAATAAAAAATACCATGAAAATCTAATTCTACATTAAAAATTACCTTAGAGAAGTGATTTTCTTTAAACTAGAAGCAAAAGAAGGAAGGGATGAGTATTTTGAATGGAGGAGGAAAGGAAAAAGAAAAAACTTACCCATTTTTTTGCTTTTAATTGATATTTTTTTGATTTAATATAAAATTCAAGAAAGGAACCAATCAAAATATGATATACATCATTTTTGCATAAAATGATGCATGTCATACATGTTTCCTTCTTCTTTTATTGAATTATTATTACATCATTTTTGCATAAACATCATGCATGTCATACATTACATGAATGTACATACATACAATATATAAATTGGTTTCCAAAATTACCCTTTTGTTTTCATGAAATGACATTTATGTCCTTAATCACTACTTAACTTATAAGAAATTCTAACTTCATTTAAACTTTTGTTTACATATTTTAACATATACTTTCTCATATAATAACATGTCTAATATGACAAAACATCACATATAACATATAAATTCCATCATTAAGCTTCATGAAAAGCATTCAATATAAACATGTTGAATTCACATCCATAATGCATCTTCTGCATATTTTTATCACTTAACCATCTTATCACTTTATTTTCATTTATTTCTCTATAAATTTCATGTCATATGGTATTACTTTACCTCTATATAATTTCATAATATTTCCTTATCTCAATCATTAACAAATCACTCCTTTTGCATTCTCATAGCATAAACATATCATATATGTTTTTCTTATGTTTACAACTTTAAACATTTTCTATACTTCATGTATTCTCTTACCATGAAATATATGCATACATATATACTTTGACATTTAACATAATTGATCCATGCTTACACATCATTTTAGCATGACTATAAGATACATATGCATGCATGAATTTAAGGCGCATATGATGGTGTGATAGCGTAGAGGTTAGTGAGCTACATCACTCATTGGAAATGCCACAATGAATCTCCCAAAGGTAGCACAGCAAAACACAGACAATGTCTAAAAATTTCATCTTATTTTTTCTATTTTTCTGCTACCATACTTTGTCTTACATTAAGGCAATGTATGTTTAAGTGTGGGGATGAATGTTGTTGATTCTCATGTTTTTGTAGACCAATTGAGTGCAATTGGATGTGTTTGACCTAAATTTTTCAAATTTTTGCATGCTTTGCTCTTATTTTGCACTTAAGTTTCTAAAATCCATTTCCTCTCTTCAAAAATTCATTGAACTGATTTCTTTCTAAAGCACTTTGATGTTTGACAATAAGCCATTATTTCTAGTATCTTAAAGCATGATTTGTTTCTAATAAACTACTCAACTATAGGCATGATTAATAAAATTCTTGGGGATTAGCTTGTGAGATTTCTGTTATGCCTTAACCTGACTATTAATTGCATGAATAAGTGGATTAGTATATGCGCAATTTAATTCCCTACCGCCACGCTAAGTTGTCTTTAGCTTAAATATATATGCTGAATTAGGAAAGAAAAAAAAATAAAAGAAGAAAATATATTCAAACCAATTGACTGGTTTGAGTGGTATGACACTTAAACTTTTTAAGCAGATTATGCATGGAGCCATTGATGATTGGGAAAATTTGGCCCTTTTCGCAAGCCATTACAAGTTTAAAAAAAACATATGCTTTAAAGGAACTTAACACTTTTGACCTTTGCTGATTGGTTTTAGGTGGATTAGACCTAACGACCCCTTAAGTTATATGGTGTATGAAGTTGTTAGCAATGGGAGAGTATCCCCTTTTAGGGCTGATTCATATCTTGACTTTATAATTCCTAAAATTTAAATTTGCTAAAATCTTGTTTTTATTGAAATGCATGAAAAAATAAGGCAGTAGATATTTGGCAGGTCAATAATTTTTCTACTATATGGTGATTTGTGTTCTAATATTTTGTTTAGCATAATGTAAATGGTTGTGTAGGAATGTTGTTTGGCTGAGATCCTTGTGTTTTATTATGATTTTGTTGAATAGTTGGATTATTTTAATGAGATAATTATGCTTAGGAATTAGAAATGACTGTTATTTCTTTGACTCTTGTTGCTTTGGTTGGATTGGTTTGAGAATTTGATTCAAGGAAGGGATTAAGAATGCTTGAGGGCAAGCATTGAGTAAGTGTGGGGGTATATGATTGAATGTTAAATTGCTTATTTTTCATATATAAAATGGTACATGACTAAGCATAATTCCATCCTTTTAAACTATAGGCTTTACCACATGTAATATGTATTTGATTTATTTAGTAATTTAGATACATTATTTTAATAAATTTTTATTGATTTATTAAAAATTATAATATGCAACAAGCTCATATTCATAACATATTTATCATTTAATTTCATGTAATTAATTAAAATATTACCTTTTTTCACATTTCATTCTAGTACTTATTTAAATTGCACCCTTTAACTCCATTACAGTTCCATTCTTATTACCTTATCATCATGCACCAATATTAAAAAAAATGTTGATTATGTATCAATTAATTCAAGCTCTTACCCTAAGCATATTAGCATCTAGAAGTAGATGCATTTATGGTTGTGACAATCTTTATTTTGATTCTTCTTTGAACTTCTTGTCTTTGTACCTAATCAGCTCTTACATCAAATGTCTTAGGTTTCAAAATGAAGAAGTTTTAGTAAGTCAGGGCAACATTAAGCTTTCTCTAGGTTGGTGACTTTAATTTTGACATGTTAGTAAGATGTTAAGTAATAATAAACCTATTAGCCTTTTCATATAATCAAATACTAATTTTATTCAAGTACTGATTTTCATAATCATAGTACCTTTACCATGACATATATTAAGCATGAGATGAGTCCATGTCTAGTGAAATCTAAATCATATGATTTATGTTAAGTAGAGATGTTAAAGAAAAGTAATCTATCTTAGAATAAGTAAAGATTCACTTTTTCAACTGTAAGGATAAAATTAGCAACCAACCTTTTAATTAGGAGTAAAATGTACTGAAGGCGACTTAATTTTTTTATAATTATTGACCTTGAATTTTCACTTGCATGCACTATATACTTGGATTTTCATCAATTCAACTTGAAGTTGACATTCGTTCTTAAATCTAAGTTGCATAGATGGATTTTGCAATCTCCCAAGGGTGTTTAGCCTATGATACATCTCATTTTTGGTCTTTTTAGGCTTATGCATGTTGTAAAATCTTATACAATATGAACAACCTCTTTCTAGTGCTTAAGTAAAGTGCTCCCTATGCTATTCCTACCTTTTGGGACATGAATTTTTATTTAAGCATAAGGTGCATATCCTAATGCATGCACGATGATAGACACCCATCATATATTTTTATGATATAGCGTATGTCACATGATATGTGGCACATATCACCTTCACAATCCAGTAATTCCATATTATTTTCCCATTTGTGGCTCTCCTATCACACCCAAACCTGATATAATATGCTTCCATAGAATAGTTAATAATCCCCTAAGCAAGGAAATCATTAATTATCGTATAAGGGATTTATATAACTTTTTTCATTTTCAATTCATTTAATTATATCAGATAATATGTACCTGCAATTCGATGATACTTATAAACATTGGTAATATCAATACATAATAATATGCATCCATTATATCCTGTGCATATATCTTATATCTATCATTCATAACCATATTGTCATCCATCGTAAGAAATTTGTGTATTTAATTTTACATATCTTAATGGTATTGAAAATAAAAATAAAAAAAGTTTGCAAGATAAGAATTACTACCATAATGGTTAATACAATAAGCTACATAAACAAAAGGTATCTCAGAGTATGTTACATTCGTTGAAGACTACTCCAAGAATATGATTCTTCAAAATCACAACCTTTTCTGTGTTAGTGTATGCTCTAGAGCATCATGTTTCATTGTAATTTAATATTGAACCATTTATCAATAAGAGGCATTATTCATTATTTAGTTTACTAGAAAGGTTATTAACTAAATAATGAATTCCAAGATATTGGAACAGTACAAAGGAATTCATTCATAAAGAAGTTTATGAAATGAGATTCTTATTGTATGCAAATGTTAAATATCTAAATTATCCCTGATCAATGTATTAATAAGAATGGATATTATTGATGCGGTTAAGATCAGCATATGTTACACTTCTTTTAGGGATGATTCTCATTCATCATGATAAGAGTTGCCTAAAGTGAACATGTGGATGAGTAGTAGGAGGTTGTCTCATTGGAGGCCTTGTCGGTGAGATTTCATATGGATAATTAATCTATGTTTGTGAAGCATATCTCACTCATATTAGTAGTGCAAGTATCCTTAAGACTTAAGATGACAATGTTATCTTAATTATGGATCATTATATTTTGACTCCTATGTTTTATTCCTCCACAGGAGGTGTTCATAACTTAGAGCTTGGATATAGTGTGAAGTAGTTGAAGGTATTTGTTTATCAATAAAGGATTCACCACTCTAGATCAACTGTAGGGGTTTATCTCATTGATTCATGTAATATTCTTTATTCAGGGATCTCTGGCCAGAGTAGAATGCCTATTAATGAATGAGTTTCATAAGGGCATTTTAGGAATAAAGATTATGGTAGATAAAACATTAAATTTAGGGCATCATCTAACACACTTAGTCATGCATTGAGTTAAGATCAGCACATGTTATACTTCCTTAGGGGATGATTCTCATTCATCATGACAAGAGTTATCTAAAATGAACGTGTGGATGAGTAGTAGAGGACTGACTCATTAGTGGCCTTGCCAGTGAGATTTCATATGGATAATTGATCTATGTCTGTGAAACATATCTCACTTATATCAATAGTGCAAGTATCCTTAAGACTTGAGATAATAAGCTTATCTTAATTATAGATCCCTATGTTTTGACTCCTATGTTTTATTCCTCCATAGGAGGTGTTTATAACTTAGAGGTTGGATATAGTGTAGAGTAGTTGAAGGTATTTATTTATCAATAAAGGATTCACCACCCTGGATTAAATGTAGGGGTTTTATCTCATTGATTCATGTAATATTCTTTATTCAAGAATCTCTGGCTAGAGTATGATGCCCATTGATGAATGAGTTTCATAAGGGCATTTTAGGAATAAAGATTATGGTACATGAAACATCAAATTTAGGTCATGATCTAACACCCTTGATCATGCCTTGAGTTGACATTAATCCATACTCAAACCTAACTGAGATAAAGGATGGTGAAAGGAGTTTATTGCATGGAATTTTATATGGAAGGGTTGTAGTCAAACTAATGACCTCTTGGTATTTGGGTAGTCATGATGTGTGACTAGACACCACTCATGATTTACATATGATGTTATTAAATGAAGTTTAGTAATATGTTCATATATTGCCAACATGTTTTTATGGTTATGAGATAACCTGGATTTTTTATTTTCATTATAAAGATCATGAAAAGATCTTCGATTTGATACCAAGATCATTGAAATCTAATAAGTAGAACTCAAGATACAAGTGATTTAAGATGACATATTTTACATACATGGTATATACTTGTTTTTGACGGAATTAATTGACTTAATGGTCAAAACGTGAATGTCACATAACTTATTCATGTATGATGAATTAAATGGAAGTGCACATGATTATCATATGCTTCTAGAAGGAAATTTAAGTCAATCACATGCAAAACACATGCTAGAAGAATGTGATATGCATATGACTTGACTTAACATAACCTAAACCTAATTAGGGTTATATCATTATGTTTTTGGTGAAAACATATTGAATGACAAAAGCATATTTTGGCTGCCTCTTTTTCCTTCTACTTTTAAAGAATTTTAAAGCTTAAGAACAAGGAAAAAAATTTGGTTTTGATATAACATCAAGAAGAAAACCAAATTTAATCATCATTCTTTATCCATTCTGTTTTATGTTTTGTTTTACTAGTCTCTAAAAAAACTAGTAATTTGATTACAAATAATTTTCTTAACTTGTGTGGATAGTTTAGAGATCCTCTATCCTTAGGGATTGAAAAGTTTACTACAACTTTTCAAAAGGACAAAGAAAGAAGGAGATCGACTTAAAGTAAATTTTTCATTCTCCTTATATAATCTTCTTTTCATGTGATGTTTTCTATGTATAGAATTGATAGATCCATTATAAAACATGATTTTTAAAAAGTTTTAAATTATATCTTCCTCTGCTAAACATGTTTTCATAAACTAACATTTTGATTGCTGATTGGTCAATCCAAAGCCATACCAAAAGGTGCTGCTCTTACGTTCATCATATGATAAATGCTGAGTATAAAAATCAATGGTGCTATAAAATGAGTAAATAACATGAATATGTATCATAAATAATATAATAAAATCAAATCATGATGAAAAACCATGAAGCGATATAACCATGTCATATCATGTCACTTTGTAACATTCTTTATCTATTATAAGCAATGCATATAACATACTATGTAAAGATAGAAATAAATATCATAAAGGATCCACTCTAACTTTTCCTATTTCAAATAATGTATTGAACATCATTGCTTTGTATACTTTTCTATATAAGCATAACTGTAGTGCATTCATTGTTTCAACAACTATATTTCCATGATATATAAAGGATAATGTATATCTATAAGAGTGCAATAATGCTTTGTATTCTCCCTTTAATTTTCCTATAACATTTCATTTGTTTTCTATATGATTGTGTATAATCCTTACTTAGTCCATTTCTTTATATACCAGTTGTTGACCCTGACTTTTCACTATTGTATAACTTAGGGTTTTTATTGATTTAGTTGAGATTTAGTCTCTGATATCAACCCCTATTATGCACATAGGCCCCTGTGTCTTCCCATGCGTGTTCTGGTGCGCAGAACATTTCAGGACTGGTGGGGCCCACCATGGTGCCTAGCGGGACCCGCCGCATATTCTGAGTGTTTTGTGTGCGCAGAACACCCTTCCCCTGCCATATACGGGGACAAAACACTTGAAATGCGAAGTACTGCATTTTTAGCCCCGGGTACTATTCATCATGAATAGTACATAGTGGGGCCCACTAAACAGAAGCGGGGCCCGCAGTCCCCAATAACCTGTACTGTGTATCCTGTACTTGCAGAATACATTTTCTAGATGCCTTACGCAAGGCTCAGCGCTTGGCATCGCAAATGCCATTTTCTGGGCCCACTACGCTGTGGGGCCCACTTGGTAATAGTGGGCCCGCTGCTCCTATTTCCTATTATGTGTATTATGTACTTACAGAATACACTTCATACCTTCCTACATGTTGTAGGATACGCAGAATGCAAAATGTTGCATTTTAGACTTAGGTTACTATTCACTATGAATAGTAGACAAGCAGGGCCCGCTTCCCCAATCACCCAATTCTGTGTATTTTGTACTTACAGAATACATTCCGTTGTTGCTTTACACAATGCACATCTCGTGACATTCCGAACGCCACGTTTATAGCCCTACCTAGCTAAAGGCTAATGGGTCCCGCTTCCCACTATTATCCATTTCAATACGTTCTATACGCATAGAACACACTCCGTTTGCCGCCTCACTTGAGGCAGAACACTTGGCATGCTGTTTGCCACTTTCTGGGCCATTTTGCATAGTGGGGCCCACAGGGGTACTATTCATCGTAAATAGTACCCAGATGGGCCCGCCCCCCAAAATCTCTAATCTAGGTGTTCTCGACGCGCAAAACACATTTAGGCTTATTGCCTGCCCGAGGCACGGCTCACGGCACCCCGTTTGCCACATTTTGCCCTTCATGGGCCTATCGGGCCCAATTTGGGCCCATCAGCCAAAACTAGGTGTTCGGGTCCGAATTAGAGAAAATTTATAACTGCAAAGTTTCTTGAAATGTCGTTTGTACTTTCCTGGATATATGGCTCACATTCCGTTCCATCCGTACGAGGCAGAGCGCATAGGTGAAAAACGCAACGTGCGTAGCGCATAGCCTTATAGGCTACGCATGTTGCATAGTAACCTTCTAAAAAGACGTTCGGTCGGGAGCCATTTCGGGACTGAATTTAGAAAAACTTTCTTCTACAAAGTTGTTCCTCACGATGAATAACGCTTATACGCTTCACGGTGCTTTCCGGAAGTAACCACAGTGGGCCCCACACGGGGTTTTCTAGACTATATGCTGCGCATATAGGGCTATGTGCGCCACATGTAGTACATGTGTGGTGCACATAGGTGTACATGTGGCGCACATGTACACAAATACGGCCCAAAAATTACAAAACTGCCACCCAAAAATTCGCTCTATAAATATAGAGCTTGGGCAGCAGATTAGGGATCCGAAATTTGCTTTGTGAGCAGCCGAAACCCTGCCAAAATCATTCCCCAAATTAATTAAACACTTAATTAATTAATTCCTTAGGATTTAGAGACCTAATCTGCTTAGTTAGGGTCCCTAAACGTTCCTGGAGTGAAGATCTACGAAGAACAGCCCTTGCTATAAGGTAATTTCTTCAAATTTCTTCCAATTTCTCGAATTTCTTCTGATTTTGGGTATTTTTTAGGTCTATATGCTGCCATATAGACCTATGTGCGCCACATGTAGCACATGTGTGGTGCACATAGGCCTATATGCAGCGCATATACGCCCCGATTTTTAAAGAAAATCACGTTTTAACCCCGGTTTTCACCGGTTTTCTTCCCGATCTGGATATTTTAGGGTTGTCTAAGGCTTTTCCATGCCTTAGGTGCCCTGGATCTATTTTTAAACGGCCGGATCTTAAATAATTTTAACTTTAAAATTGTTTTCTTCAGTTTGGATGCAAATCCTCGTGCAAAAATCCAGTTTTAGGTCTGATCTACCTAGATCGGGGCTAGATCTAGGTTTCTGCAAAAATGATTTTCGGTTTTCAACTGGTTTTTGAAGCTATGTGCGCCACACATGGCTCTATATGCACCACATGTCCCTCATGTGTGGTGCACATAGATCCCGGTTTTCCAGAAAAACCCTATTTCAGCCCGAACCGCTTCCAAAACTCTTCGGTTTTGAACTTTCCAGTGACTCTAGCAGCTAGATCATGTGCTTAGGGTTCTGGATCTATCATAAATCACCCAGATCTACTTGGTTTTAACCCTAAAATCAAAATATTTCAATTAATTGCTTAATTAATTGTTTGGTTCAACGAACCGGATGCCAAAACGAGGTCAGATTGAGGTACTGTCTTCACTGAACTTGCGTATTTTTGTCTGTAGATTATTTCTGTACTGACAGATTTCATTTTCGTGCAGATTTACAAGGTATGTGCGCCACACCTCTGCCATGTGTGGCACACATATCCTGATGTGCGGTGCGCATAGTTCACATTTTTCCAGAAAAATTGTATTTCTGGATGTATTTTGGCCGTATTTTGACGTATCCAGTGGTATTTGAGCTTCACAGTAGCTCAGGTATTCTGGAAAAGTCATGAATTAATTTTTACATAATTAATTTTGGCCTCCAAATTAATTTTACGATAAAATGCAATTTTTAAT
>CANYBF010545853.1:0-17444 GCA_948192965.1 Dalechampia spathulata | reverse complement strand
AGCGGAGAGGTGGATTCAACAGTGAATTCCCGTCTCAAGGTGGTCTGGAGCAGCGTAGCATAGTTTCGTTTTGTAGTATTGTATTGTAGCTTGTATATAAGAGTGAGGCAGTAATGTATTTGTAGTTTAAATGGTGGTTATACGGATAATGTAATCAGAACCGGTGTATATTAATAAATATACTTTTGTTATACGCTTGTACGTTCAATAGAATGTATGTTATCCAGGGTTATGTTTTGTTCTGTTTACGGAGTTTACCGCCATACTACAAGAGGTCCCCATACGACGTTTATTTGTATGTATGTACAGGTATCCCTTGTAGTGTATACAGTGGTTTGCCATACGGTAGATCATTGCGTATGCTACGGGAGCATGTTGCTCCAGGTATGGGCTGGGCATGACAAACATATTACATCTACAAATATATTATACATAACTAATTCAACCCTCAAACCTCATAATATATTATACACTCACAAATTATTATATTTAAATTTATAATATACATTTAAACATATAATATACATATAAATTAATAATATACATATAAACAGATAAATAATTATATTTAAACATATAGTATACATTTAACTAACAATATAATTAACATATAAATTAATAATATACATATAAACAACTAAATAATTATATTTAAACATATAATAGTTATTTAACTAACTATATAATAAACATATAAATTAATAATATACATATAAACAGATAAATAATTATATTTAAACATATAATATACATTTAACTAACAATATAATTAACATATAAATTAATAATATACATACAACCAAATAAATAATTATATTTAAACATATAATATATATTTAACTAACTATATAATAAACATATAAATTAATAATATATATATAAATAGATACATAATTATATTTAAACATATAATATAAATTTAATTAACAATATAATTATTTCTTAATATTCATTAACAATTAATGATTTTTTTTAAATAAAAAACAAACTGTAAACCAAAAAAAAAGAAATGAAGAAGGGAAGGAGGAAGCTTACCGTGAGGTGAGTTGTGCGTGGGAGGAGGAGCAGAACAACTGAAACCAAAAGAAAACTGTGTCAAACAAAGAAAACAAATGAAGAAGGGAGAAGGAAAAGGAGGAAGCTTACCGTGTGAGGGAGAAGGAGGCGTCTGAGGGAGAAGCAGGGGGAATGGGGGAGTTAATGGGTGGGTGGGGATGGGTTGGCCGCCATTAATAGCAGCGGCCAAGTCAGGTAGCAGTGAGATTCGTCAGGTGGCATGCAGGCAGGTGGCAGAGGATTCCCATGCGCGTAGAGTTAAAGTTGGCCGCTGCTTTTACCAGCGGCCAACTCCACGTAGCACTCCCTCCTCCTCCACGTTTCACGCCAGATCAGAGCTCGCACGCCACGTCAACCGGCCGCCGGTTTGACCGGCGGCCAACCCGCTGACCACACCAAATCCGGAATTATTTCCGGTTCCACCCCAAATCAAGAATTTCCACTTTCAAAAACGCTAAATCAAGAAATTGCCCTATTACTTACTAGATAGGCTAAATGCTGCCCTATTCAATCTTACCATTTTATTTTATTTATGATCCATAAATCATTGCGAATCCTAGCTAGTTTTTAGCATAATTTACAAAAACACCAGTGGAAAAATTTACAATCCAGTATTCTATATCTTAACGGGGCCATCAATTACCAAATAACAAGGCATGAACAATAATTGAATATGAAACAAAAGTAATATGTACTACTGGTAATTTAAGTGAATACAGGCTACAGAGTAACTATAACTGAGCAGGGAAGCACACACCCGCATTAAATCATCATTACAAAGTCAAATTTAATAAACCACTGCTATTAATTATGAAGTCAATTCTGATGGATCAGTAAGGGTAAGTTAAGATCTTCATCCACATGGGTTTAATCTCCATGCATTGGAATGATCGCCTGCAGATGGCCTCTAATGGTGGCGAGCTTGACATGTTGTAAGGTTTATTGAAGATATAGGATTGGGAAGCCGATCTCAAGCTACCCACCTACGGCACAAAACCGAAACTTGACATTTATGAAGAAAGTGGAAGAGTCGGATCCTTATGCCACACAGTTTTAAAGAGATAAATACGATTATTTAAAGAGATAGGAGAGGATTGGTAGTTTCTGTATCTAAATTTAACCGATTTTTTGGACAAGTAAAATCAAATCAAATTGAAAATTTTTTCAATTTTAAAATTTATAAATCAAATTAAATTTTGATTTAGTCTATCAATTCAATTTTTTTATTTTATTTTTTTTTAATTATTTCAATTTTCAAATCAAAATTTTTTTAAAATTTAAAATTTTTAAATCAAATCAAATTAAATTGAATTTATTGTTTCAGTTAATTTTGTTTGAATAAACTCGTACAATTATTTAAAGAGATATGTCCCAGCATTTAAAAAGATTTAAAGAGACGTGCAATTATTGAAAGAGGCACCTTCCATTATTGAAAGCAGATTTATTATATGAATTAAATTAATTAAAATTAAATTATATATTTATTAGTACGTGTGTTAACAATATCAATATATATTTAACATTTAATGAAAGTAAATACATATTTTGATACTTAATAAAAATTGATATATATTATTATATTATTATTGATGAGTTAATATCTTATATAATTAATTTAATTTATATAAAAAATTATTCTTCAAATTCTACTTAAATCAATGTAGATTAACCAATCATATAATAATTTTATCATTATTATAAGATTATTTTTTATGATAGAATATAATATTACTAACATTATTTAGGAATAGAGTAGATAAGCATAACATAGCGAAGCCTGAAACTGTCGATGGCTCTATTCACCTCTCCTATGTTCAAAGCCAGACCCAATCCTTTCTCGCCTGTTCGATTCCTAAAAGCACTAAAAATATCACCTTTAGTCCTGAATTCTCCTGTTAACAGAAATCCAGAAAATTTTAACCTTAAAACCAAGTGCAAACAGCAAAGTTCAAGTCTTTTTGCATACCCAGATGAGCACAGCCGCGATGTGGCTGCACCGCCAGTGTGTGGTAATGATTGTTTGTTGCTTGAATCAAAGACAGAGGCAAAGAATGATGCAGTTGGTGGGAGAATTCTATCATCTGATGTGTTGACAAAAGAAAGAAATGGGATGTCTCTTGAAAGGAAAGGCCATCCAATTGATATGGTTAGAACTGGAATTATTTCATTAGTGCATTTGCTTAGTTTGTTTGCTCCTTTTTATTTCACTTGGAGTGCATTTTGGGTTGGTTTTGGACTTTACGTTGTTATAGGCCTTTTCGGCATTACTCTTTCTTATCATAGAAACCTTTCTCATAAAAGTTTCAAGCTCCCCAAATGGCTCGAATACCTCTTTGCATATTGTGGAGCTCAATCTCTTCAGGTTGCTCTCTTTCTTTCTCTCTTCCTCCTCCTCCTGATCTCTTTCATTCAATTTCCACTTTTCTGTTGGCGTTACTCTTCTGGTTTGCTGGTTACAGGGAGATCCAATTTTTTGGGTGAGCACACATAGGCATCATCATCAATTTTGTGATACTGAAAAAGATCCTCATAGCCCAATTGAAGGATTCTGGCATTGCCATATGGGTTGGATCTTCGATAACAATACCCTTCTTGAAAGGGTACAGACCATAACTATCTTTCATCTCCTTTCATGCACGCATACGAACAGATTGTATTGCTTATTCCTAAGCTTCTTTAAATGGGAACATTGGCAGTGTGGAGGAGAAAACAACGTGGCAGATTTGAAGAAGCAACCCTTTTACAAGTTTCTTGAACAGACCTACCTTCTGCATCCAATGGCTCTGGCTTATCTGCTACATGCGACAGGAGGCTTTCCATTCTTGGTTTGGGGAATGGTGACCGATCTTTCCTTATCTATTTTGATAGCCACACACACCAAACCACAAACTGTTCTTGTCGGTAACTCCACTATTTGATAAAGAATCCAAATCTTTTCATATTTTAACAATATCATATGCTATATATTATTAAATTAAATCATTAAAATCTTTTTAAAATAATCTATTATATTTTTAAAATACTATAAATCTTGCTCTTAAGAAAATATTTTATAAAAATTTTGAAAAATGTAAAGTATTAAGAGAAATTGTAAAAAATATTTATAAAAATACAAAATTTTCAATTTCACTAAAATATACCATATATATTATATATATTTTTTAAAATATATAATTAATATCTATAAATGTATGATAAATATCTGAATTAAATATTTAAAATATAAATTTATCTAATATTAATTTACCTTATTTTACAATAATTATTCTTTCTGCATTTAAAGTGAGGCAGCAAAGAGTAATCAATTCTGATATAAAAGCCAAAATAATGTGATTTTAGATTTTATTAGTTTATTCTTTATGTCTAGAAAAAGATATATGCTTTGTTTTTTTTTTTGAAAAATAATTAACTAATATATCATTTTACATAATTTTAATGAAAAAATTAATCAATAATTTGCCTAATGCATGAAATTAATGTTGTGTGGATTTTTAAAAACATTCCAGGGAGTGAGAACTACATTGTTCTTTCACTTAACTTGGCTGGTGAATTCGGCAAGTCATATATGGGGAAACCGACCATGGAAGACCGGTGATTTGTCCACCAATAACTGGTAATTATCTTATTTTTTTTCTTTTTTATCCATGAATATATTTATCTAGATCACTCTTTCCTATTTGTCTTATATTCATTAGATCATATACCATGTATGAGATCATATACCAGACCTAGGCAAGTCTTGTCCTTTACCCTTGGAGCAGGGCTTTGAAAACTTCTCATTCTTGTCAGGTGGCTAGCGTTGCTTGTATTTGGAGACGGCTGGCATAACAATCACCATGCATTTGAATACTCAGCCAGACATGGCCTGGAATGGTGGCAGATTGACATGACTTGGTATGTTGTGAGGTTTCTCCAAACCATCGGATTGGCAACTGAGGTTAAGGTCCCTACCGAGGCTCAAAAACGAATAATGGCATTCAATAATTAAGACTTGCCAATAATATCGAAGGAATAAGACAAAGTTTTCATTGTCAATCCATGTGTAAAATCTTGATGATAACATGGCAGCATCTTTATGGCATAGTTTAATGTATAATGAAGTATAGAGTGATTCTATACATCTGAAAAATATTTAGTTATATTTGATTTATATTTTTACGTATCAATTCATCTAAAAATATAAATAAAATCTAAATAATTATTTATTGTTGTTTTATATCTCATACATACAAAAAATATTTTTATTAATTTATAATATTATATTTAAAAATCGGCATTTATTTTCTATGAAATGATTATCTAGATTCCTCACATTAATTTCACGGACCTTATTTATTATCACTTGATCTGGGAAATAAGTTGGAATATAAGAATTCAAAAAATATGAGATAATGAAAATTATTCAAAGAGAAAATAGATAAAAATGAAAAATGAAAAAAAATGTAGGAAAAATATATTTTTAGTTAAAATAAGATAAAATTGGAAAGGAATTTTGAGTGAGAAAATTTAGAAAGACAGTAAAAAAAAAAAAAGGTAATTATATGAATATCCTAAATATTTTTGACTAAAATATTCCTGCAAGTGGGCCTTAGGCTTTATAAGTCACTTGCAATAATCAACCACATGTGGCTGGCAATAAGGTTGAAATTTTTATATTTATTTTATATTTATATTTTATTTATGTAATTTTGAGATATAATAAATGAAATATATTAATATTTTATTTTATCAAATTTAATTATACTTTTAATTCTTTTCATGGGGAGTAACTAGTTGAGCTTTGATAGCTGGAAAGCTGGTTACATGAAATGCATTGATTATATTTATCTTTTGTATGAATTTTTGTAAGATTTTTTCTTGGTTTATTTTCCAAAGCATGATAATTGATTCATTGAAATGTTTTACTAATGAACTAAAAAAGTAATCATATTCATTTTCAATTTTCATATTTCATTATATTTATTTACATCTTCTTGTATGATGTTTATATTGTGTCTTGTGACTAAGATTATCTTGCTATGAGATGTATATAATTGTATTATGTTTCATTGTGCATGCTATAAATAGTTTTATCAATTCAAATATAAGAACTAATCAATTTTCATATGTAATAGATATAATTAATTGATTGGTTTGTTGAAATAGCCTCCGAACACAAACATCACAAGAATTTATAAGAGAGATATTGAAATAAACTCATGAAACTAGGTACTCTTGTTGTACAATTAGTAGTTAGTCATATTCACGGGACATAACCACCATAAAAGTTGAAAAGGCTAATCATCTTGGTTAACTTGGGGGTATTATTAGGCTTTCAGTTCGGCCTTCATGAATTCAAGTGATAATTGTCTTGTCTCTATTCTTATATTGCACATCAACTCCTCAACTTGCTTGAAACTTGTAAATTTTATGTAAATTTGAAGAATTTGATGGACAACTAAACTTTAGTGTTTTTTTTTGAACAATGTTTACCATTCCCAAACCCGTGTAATTCAAGGTGAGATTTTAATAAGCTCTTTAAACATGCATCAATTTGTTGCTCTTATTTTCAGGGAGTGAGAATGATATGGGTGTTCCACATCCCTTGGCTTGTAAATTCAGCCTGTCATGTATGGGAAGAGCAAGCTTGGAATGCTGGCGATTTGTCCAGGAATAATTGGTATTAAACAATCCTCTCTTATGTTGAACAAACTTGAATTTCCTATATGTGATTGATTTGATTTATTTGAATATGATCTAAACATGTATATTGGGGGATAGCATTGCTGGCATTTGGAGAAGGTTGGCACAGCAATCACCATGCGTTCGAGTACTCAGCTAGACATGGTCTGGAATGGTGGCAGTTTGACATGACTTGGTACGTTGTGAGATTTCTGGAGGCCATTGGATTGGCAACTGATGTGAAGTTACCAAACGAGGCACAAAAGTGAAGGATGGCATTCAACAAGCAGAGGCTATTCCCCAATCATGCAATGAAAATAGCAAAAATTGAAAAAGTTCTGAAAAAAGAGTCGACCATGAGAGAAACATGGCTATATCTTTATGGTGTTTTGCATGTGCATAAGACCATATACCAAATATCTTCATCATTAACATACGAAGATCGAGATCCAATCTTTCTTCTTAATGCTTTTACTTTCCATGGAACGTATATGGGCAAATCTCATATGAGATGTTGCTATGCTGCCTACCTTGCCTGACTAACTTGTGGTCCGTCGGAAGACTGCAGCAGCTTTCTAAACATGGAAAAGGTAACTGGGAAATAAGGAAATGGAATTTCTGACAAGTCTATTGAATTGACTGCTGCCGTACAAAATAACGAGATGAACACCAAAATTTAGAGTTTGAATAGAGAGGTTCAGGTTCCGAAGTGGAGGCCTAGAAGAAACAATTTGCTTGGAAGTCGCCATAAATTATGACAACCCTTTAACAAGGTTATGTAGTTGTTCCAAGTTTCGTTACGTGTTTTAGTTGAAGATTGTCTTGCCAAATTTGGGGCCAAGGCTTGGCTTATTACTTACTAAGATGGGCTAAATGCTACCCTCGATTTTATGTTATTTATGATCCATAACTCATTAAGAATCCTAGCTAGTTCTGATCATGTAACATCCTTCAATTCTTGGTTTTTGTATCATTTCTTTATATATATATATATATATATATATATTATAAACATAAAATTATTCATTATCATTAATTAGATATGAATTTAGAGAATAATGTTCATGCAACCTAGTTAATAACAGAATCACATCCTTAAGGATCGAGTAAAAAAAGTTAGAGAAAAATAGCTGTAACATACAATGCTCCAAGAAAAACCCACCAATATATGACATTTATTAATCAAAAGTTTTTGGCTAGAAATTTTGACATGGATCAAATTTATTATTTAAGATTATAGATTCATTAATAATATAATGATATGTATTAATTTTTTATTAATTAATATATAATTATTATTAATTATTAGTATGTAAATAATATTTATGTAGATTTAATATTTAATAAAAATCTATATATATTTTGATATTTAATGAAAAATGATACTTATTATTATATCATTAATGAATTTATGATGTTATATGATGGATCCAATTCATAAAAAAAAATTTATTCATTAATATGTAATTCAATGGAATCTAGATTAACTAATAGAATGATAACTATATTAAAAAAATAACTAATATAAATCCCATGAAAAGGCTCGATTGCATAACATAGCAAAGCCTGAAACTCTTCATGGCTCTAGTCACCTCTCCTATGTTCAAAGCTAGACCCTATCCTTTCTCGCCTGTTCGATTCCTAAAAGCACTAAAAATACCACCTTTAGTCCTGAATTCTCCTGTTAACGGAAACCCAGAAAATTTTAACCTTAAAATCAAGTGCAAATAGCAAAGTTCAAGTCTTTTTGCATACCCAGATCACAGCCGCAATGTGGCTGCACCGCCAATGGGTGGTAATGATTGTTTGTTGCTTGAATCAGAGACGGAGGCAAAGAATAATGCAGTGGGTGGGAGAATTCTGTCATCTGATGTGTTGACAAAGGAAAGGAATGGGATGACTCTAGAAAGGAAAGGCCATCCGTTGGATATAGTCAATACTGGAATTGTTTTATCAGTGCATTTGCTTACTTTGTTTGCTCCTTTTTATTTCACTTGGAGTACATTTTGGGTTGGTTTTGGATTTCACGTTGTTACAGGCTTTTTCGGCATTACTCTTTCTTATCATAGAAACCTTTTCTCATAAAAGTTTCAAGCTCCCCAAATGGCTCGAATACCTCTTTGCATATTGTGGAGCTCAATCTCTTCAGGTTGCTCTCTTTCTTTCTTTCTTCCCCCTCCTTCTGATCTCTTTCATTCAATTTCCACATTTCTTTTGGCGTTACTCTTCTGGTTTGCTGGTTACAGGGGGATCCAATTTATTGGATGAGCACACATAGGCATCATCATCAATTTTGTGATACTGAAAAAGATCCTCATAGCCCAATTGAAGGATTCTGGCATTGCCATATGGGTTGGATCTTCGATAACAATACCCTTCTTGAAAGGGTACAGAACATAACTATCTTTCATCTCCTTTCATGCACGCATACGAACAGATTGTATTGCTTATTCCTGAGCTTCTTGAAATGGGAACATTGGCAGTGTGGAGGAGAAAACAACGTGGCAGATTTGGAGAAGCAACCCTGTTACAAGTTTCTGCAACAAACCTACCTTCTGCATCCAATAGCTCTGGCCTATCTGCTACATGCGACAGGAGGCTTTCCATTCTTGGTTTGGGGAATGGTGACCGATCTTTCCTTATCTATTTTGAGGTTTATATTATTAGAGATATAAAATCGTTCTTAAAATATAATATAATAGATTAAATTTTTATATTGAATAATTTCTTGATTTGATTTTTAAGTTTTCATAATTGAAAATTTTAGAATTTAATATATGAAATAGGTTGATATATATTTATGCTTAAAGTTTAATTGAAATTCATGTATAAAAAAATATTAAAGATATGTATAAAAATTATTAAAGATATATAAAATTATTTTTAAAAATTTCATCCATCAATTTAAATTTTTAAATTTAATGATATTTCAAAATATATTATTTTTGACAAAATCTCTTGAGATAAAACGTGGGAATAGGATTTATAAAATGATTTGATAAGGAAATGCATGACCCAATAAAATAAAATGTATGAAAACCTTTGAAACATGGTAATATATAATGCTTGAAACCATCATGATCAAGGCCTGACATCCTCCCAAATTATCTGCCTAGGAAATCGTTAATACGTTCATGAAGAGAAACGTTTCCGCATTCTTTTCATATGTACGCACGCCCTCACAATAAGTGCAAAACGAAAAATTCCACAAGTTTGATGCAGTGTGGGGCTTACAAATTGTTGGCAAGAGGCACAACTTTAACCAGAAACAACACGATTCTTTTTTAACGCAGAGGTTGGCTTGATCGAACACAGTACGATTTACAATGATAATGCTGAAGGAATGTTCGTCTAAAATTTTAATAGAATTAGTGTCTATTTTGTTTATATCTTTAATTATTATCATCAATTTAAATAAATAAAATTAATTTAAAAATGTTGGAGAATCGAATCCGAAAGATCAACTAGAAACAGAACTAGAACTGCACAATCCAAATTATAAGTTCCTGAACCGTAAGGAATTGTCAAAAACAAGTTCATAAATTTTGTTATAAACAAGTCTTCTATGGGACGCAAAATAAAAAGGTTCACCCACAAGTTGGTTAATTGACAGATTTTCAACATTTGCAGAACGTAAGTATATACGTATTGACTTCTATTTTATTTCAATGGATGAAGTTCTTGCAAATTAAATTCTGAACATAAAAATTCTAATAACATTTTAAAGAATGATAAGTGAATCCGTAATAAAAGAGTTGAAGTCAGAGAGGAAAGAAGAAACAAGGCGAGGCCACACTTTTCACATTGCCAAAGAGAGTCCTTCATTTTAAACACTGCCATTCCTCGTTGTTAACTTCGCCACTCAATCCTCTTTCTATTTATAGTTATGTGCTGTATTCAAAAACGTGCCCTACTCTTTTTCTCCAACTCTCCGCCATGAATTCCACCTCCGCCGTTGCCGCCACCACTACCACTCTTTACAAGCGCAAGAACAACATTCACTTGACATCTGTCGACATGGCCACCACCACCAATAAGAACAAGCTGGTCAACGGTAATGTTACTAATGGCGGAGCTTGTGCTTCGTCTTACAGGTTTGACCCGTCTTTTATGAAATGGACGATTAATGATGTGGTCAATGTAGTTAAGATTCACTGGTTACCGTGTTTTTTTGGACTTGGGTTGTTTTTTTTCATGGCTGTTGAATTTACTCTCCTCATGGTTCCGGCTTCTTCTCCGCCTTTTGATTTGGGTTTTATTGCCACAAACCGCCTCAATCAGATGCTTTCTTCTTGGCCGGAACTCAACACTTTGTTGGCTTTTCTTAATACGGTAATATTAAAGAGATTTGATTTTTATTCTAACCCAGTTGTCTATTTATGCTGATTAGTTGGTCTGATTTGCTAGGATTTAATTACTAAAATCGTCCACATGTTCACTGTTTTCTTTTCCACTTATATTGTTGTTCAACTGACTTGTATGAATAGGTGTTTTTTTTAATGCAATGCACATATATATTATGGACATGGCTAATCGAGGGCAGACCAAGAGCTATAATCACGGCTCTATTCACGTTCACATGCCGCGCAATTCTTGGCTATTCCACCCAGCTTCCACTTCCTCAGGTGTGGTCTTTTTTCCAGTTATAATCAACAATAACGATAAATCTCGGACTCTTAGACCACAAAAGTCTTATGTATATGATAATAAATTTCAGGGATTTGTGGGATCAGCAGTGGATTTCCCAATAGCGAGTCTGTCATTCTTCCTGTTTTTCTCGGGGCATGTAGCGGGTGCAGTAATAGCATCGCTGGACATGAGAAGAATGCAGAGATGGGAATTGGCATGGACATACGATGTACTAAATGTTCTACAGGCTGTGAGATTGCTTGGCATTAGAGGTCACTACACCATAGACTTGGCAGCTGGTGCAGGTGCTGGCATTCTGTTCGATTCACTGGCCGGCAAATATGAAGAATGCAAGAGAAACCAGCAAGCCCTTCTTGCTAAACAGGCTTCTTTATTCACTTGAAACCCACATAATTCAGAAAATGTGCTGGAATCATGTACTCCCGAAATGTAAAGAGGGTAACAGGAAAAGTTATTAGAGAAAGGCCAGAATGGGGAGGATAATGTAGGTTGGTCAGTTTAGAACTGTTTAATTCATTTTAGACATGCCTCCATGAAATTGGTTTTGTTACAAATGCATGGAATTACTTGTGACTGACCGTATTTATTCACCAACTGGAATAACGAAAATAAATTACAGTAAAAGAGCCCATGGCTTTAGAATGAAAAAACCAAGGGTTAATTACCAAAATACAGCATTTTTACATTTTATTTCTGTTTTTATGGATATTTTCAAATTAATAATAATAATAATAATAATAATAATAATAATAATGATATGTTAAAATAGTTTCCAAATTTTTCTAATAATTATTATAATAAAATCTTTATAGGTGCCCATTAATAACACTACAAAAAAAAAAAGGTCGGAAATGACTACAAAAAATAGAGACAAAAATATTCTATTACTATATATATTGAGATAGATTGCAGATGAAATAGAGATAAAATTTGCATGTAGTGACAGAATTTGCAATCCGTCACAGCTGAAAATAAAAACTATTTCTACATACGCATAAGTAGTGTTTAATATTTTTGTAAAAAATTATAGGAATATCATTTAACTAATATCATTATTATATTATAAATAAGGCAATCTTAGCAATAATAATTTTTTTGTATGTAGTTATATTTTTTTATAAATTTAAATTTTTCTAAAATTTTAATGTTTTAGAAAAGGAATTGAAAATAAAAACTTTAAAAAATCAACATAGTTCTATATATGAACTTGACATTTTGAAATAATTATTTCTTTCTAATTAATTACATATGTGTAAATAGAAGCAATTATGAAAAAGTTTAATAATATTATTGTAATATTTGTTTCATAAAATTAGATATTATAATTTTATATTATATTAGTTAATTACATAACTTTATTTAATATATTTTTTTCAAATTCTTTGACATTATATCTAACTTTATTATATACTTCATCCATCCTTATCCTTCTCCTTCTCTAGTTTATCATATATTTTTTTAATAATAATAATAATAATTTATTTATTTATTTATTTATTTATAAGTTGATTTATATTTTTTAATTTTTTATTTAATATTTAATATTATTTTGATTTATATTATTTATCATCATTTTCTAATTTATTTGATGAATTTTACCTTATTAAAAGGAATAATTTTAATAAAATAGGATCCGCTGATTACTCTATTTTAAAATATTTTTTATCATGATTTTTCTTATGAAAATGTGTTTGAGATTAATGATGTTTAAATATAAAAATTATATATTTTTTTAAATTAATACTAAAAATTTATAATTTAGATTTTTGATTTTAAATATTTAAAATATACATTTTTTCATTAAATGTTAAAAATTACTATGTGGGTAATTTTTCTTAAAAAAAAAAAGACTTGAAAGAGAGGAAGATTCTACGAGTAAACAGGGAAACTAAATCCAAGGAAAAACAAGAAGAGGAAAGATGTTCGAGTGTTACGACCCAAGCGACTACCGAGACGCATGCATTTGCCGAGCCTTTACTCACACTTTCTGCGACGTCTTAACACCCCACCTATCATCTCTCAATTTCAATTTTCAAACATTTCATCACTCTTTAATATCAACCTGAAATTTTTTTTTTGCATATTTAAATTTAAATTTATTATTTAAAATTATAAATTTATTAAAAATATAATAATATATATATAATTATTTTTAATTATTGATATATAAATGATAATTAATAAATATTTGATATTTAATAAAAATTAATATGTAATTATATTATTAATGATTTGATAATTTTATACGGTAAACTTAGATTATACAAAAACTTTTCATAAACCTGAGGATTTTTACTAAAAACTAATTAATTAATTAATTAATTATGATTTGTATGAGATAATTCGCCACGTCACCATTTCAAAGCACTCTGAAACTTAGAAAGCACCTCAACGAAGTATGGGTTGTATTTATCTTTATTAAAGTAGAAAAATATCTGGATCTTATTTCACCGTTTCCGTATCGGATGAAATCTTTCCTTATATGCCCCCCAGGTCCACAACCGTCTCATCTCTCTCTGTTCCGCTCTCCCCACTTGTTTTCTTCCTTTCCCTCTGTAAACCATGCTTAAAATCCCATTAATATAAACTCCATGAGATGCGTAATTCCAGTTCTTAACCCACCAGCAATGGCTCGTGTCACTTCTCCGTTGATCAGAGCCAAGCCTTTCCCTTTTTTGCCTGTTTGCTTCCCCAAAGCGTTGAAAGTATCTTCTTTAGTCTTGGGTTCTGCTGTTAAGAAAAACCCAGAAACGTGTCGCCTTACAACCGATTGCAAACGTCAAAGTTCCAGTCTTTTTGCATGTTTAAACAAGGTTAGCCGCAATGTAGCAGCTCAGGCAGTGAGTAATAACGATGGTTCTTTGTTTGAATCGGAGACAGGGGCAAAAAATGGTGTAATTGGCAGGAGAATTCTGTTATCTGATGTGGTGGTGACAAGAGAAAGGAATGTTTTTCTCGGAAGGAAATGGAATTCATTGGATATAGCTACCGCTGGTGTTGTTTTATCAATGCATTTGCTTAGTCTGTTTGCTCCGTTTTATTTCAACTGGAGTGCTTTTTGGGTTGCCTTTGGACTTTACGTTATTACAGGCCTTTTGGGCATCACTCTTTCTTTCCATAGAAATCTTTCTCACAGGAGTTTTAAGCTACCAAAATGGCTCGAATACCTCTTTGCATATTGTGGAGTTCAGGCGCTTCAGGTTGGTCTCTGTCTTACTTTTTTGTTTACTTCTATATTTATGGACTCTGTGATTTTTTAATTTGGTGGTTTGCAGGGAAATCCAATTGATTGGGTTAGCACACATAGATATCATCATCAGTTTTGTGATTCAGAAAAAGACCCTCATAGCCCCATTGAAGGGTTTTGGTTTAGTCATACGAGTTGGCTCTTTGATACCAAATCTGTCATTCAAAGGGTAATCAACTAATTTCATGTTTGCTCTCTTTTCCCCTATGTTTTCTAACAAAGTTTGTTTCTTTATAGCTGAACTTCTGTTAATCTTGAACATTTACAGTGTGGAGGGCCAAACAATGTTGGAGATTTAGAAAAGCAACCCTTTTACAAGTTCATCCAACAAACATACATTCTGCACCCAATTGCCCTTGCTGTCCTGCTAAATGCAATTGGAGGCTTTCCCTTCTTGGTGTGGGGAATGGTGAGAATTCCATTTTCCTTGCCTTTTGATATTATTCTTTGTAATCCATGGTTTGGTTAAATGTTTTTGGGTAAAGATGTTCCTGCTAGTGTGAACCTGAGGCCATTGCTTTCCTGGTGGGCCTTGGCTTTATAAGTCACTTACAGTAATCAGCCATTCAAATATGTGGCTAGCTACCCTTGTTGTCCAATTAGTAGTTTGTCATATTCAGGAAACGACCATAAAAGCTGAATAGGCTTATCATCTTAGTGAACTTGGGGGTATTATTAGGCTTTCAATTCGGCCATCATGATTTCAAGTGATAATTGTCTTGTCTCTATTCTTCTACTGCACATGGGGTCCTCTACTTGCTTGAAACTTGTAAACATTATGTAAATTTGATGAATTGTATGGAAAATTTAACACATTGAACATGCATGAATTTGTTGCTCTTATTTTCAGGGAGTGAGAATTATATGGGTGTTCCACATCACTTGGCTTGTAAATTCAGCTTGTCATGTATGGGGAAGGCAAGCTTGGAATACTGGTGATTTGTCCAGGAATAATTGGTATTAACCAATCCTCTCTTATATTAAACAAACTTGGATTTCCGATATGTGATTGATTTGATTTATTTGAATATGATCTAAACAAGTATGTCCGTTTTTGGAAATTGTTGATAGGTGGGTAGCATTGCTGGCATTTGGAGAAGGTTGGCACAACAATCACCATGCGTTCGAGTACTCAGCTAGACATGGCCTGGAATGGTGGCAGTTTGACATGACTTGGTACGTTGTGAGATTTCTGGAGGCCATTGGATTAGCAATTGATGTGAAGTTACCAAACGAGGCACAAAAGCGAAGGATGACATTCAACAATTGAGGCCCTTCAGCAAAAATTGAAAAAGTTTTGAAAAAAGAGTCGACCTTTAGAAACATGGCCATATCTTTATGGCATTTTACATGTGCATAAGACCATGTACCAAATATCTTCATCATTAATATACAAAGACCGACATCCAATCTTTCTTCTTATTGCTTTTACTTTCCGTGGAACTTATATTGGCAAATAATACACACATTTTTCATAGGAGATGTTGCTATGCTGCCTACCTCCTGATTAACGTGTGGTCGGTGGGAAGACTGCAACAACTTTCTAAGCATGAGAAGGCAACAAGGAATTAAGAAAATGGAATTCCTGACAAGCCTATTTAATTGACTGCTGCGGTACAAAATAACTAGATGAACACCAAAATTTATAGTTTGAATAAAATAAAATGTTAATTTTATAATTATTTATAATTATTTAGATTCAATTAATATTTTTAAATATAAATTAAATAAACTAAAAAAAAGTAAATAAGAGAAAGAATTGCATAAGAATTTTTGCATGAATGAGATTTACCATGTAAGCTTATATATTTATTAATAATATAATAATATATGTTAATTTTTATTTAAATATTAAACATATATTAATTTTATATTTATTAATATATAGTCATTATTAATTGTTAATACGTGAATAATATAAATATATATTTAATATTAAATGAAAATCAATACATATTATGATATTTAATAAAAATTGATATGTATTACTGTTGATGAATTTATAATCTTATATGATAAATTTAATCTATAGAAAAAAATTATTCTTCAAATTCTACTTGAATTGAACCTAAATTAATCGATTATATGATAATTTCATCATTATTATAAGATTATTTTTTATGATAATTTGATAATTGAAATCTAACCTTGATAAATATATACCAAAAACACCACCAACATAAATCCCATGAAAAGGCTAAAGTGCATAACATAGCAAAACCTGAAACTCTCCATGGCTTTAGTAGTAGTCGCCTCTCCTTTATTCAAAGCCAGACCCTATCCTTTTCCGCCTGTTCGATTCCTAGAAGCACCAAAAATACCATCTTTAGTCATGAATTCTCTTGTTAACATAAACCCAGAAACTTTTCACCTTAAAACCAAGTGCAAACAGCAAAGTTCAAGTTTCCTTGCAGACCCAGATGAGCACAGTCGCAATGTGGCTGCACCGCCAATGGGTGGTAATGATAGTTTGTTGCTTGAATCAGAGACAGAGGCAAAGAATGATGCAATTGGTGGGAGAATTCTGTCATCCGATGTGTTGACTGTTGGGAAGCGCCAAAATATTAACAACAATATTCTCAAGAAATATTTAGAAAATTATTTAGCTTTAAATATTCAAGGTTATTCTGTCTAGACTCTTGGGTTTTAAGTGGGACCGCTTGTGACCCCTCCATTAGAATCTTGGAATATTCTTGGTATATTTTTGGCATTATAATTTTCTAAATATTTCTTGAGAATATTGTTGTTAATATTTTGGCGCTTCCCAACAATTGGTATCAGAGCTCTCGGTTACAAAGTATGCTCTGTGGTTGCAGCTTAGTCTGATCTT
>CANYBF010545734.1:0-10914 GCA_948192965.1 Dalechampia spathulata | reverse complement strand
ACTTCAATATATAGTTTAATACTCCAAGTAAAACAAGTTCATGTGCAACATTGTACTATATAATGAATAATGCCTTTATTAATGAAACGTATAGTTCAAATACACATGATGCTATAGAGCATACACTAACAGTATTAGCATAAAACAAAAAAGGAAGCATATGGCCATAAAGATTTTAAGGATTTAAATGGGTACTAAAATGAGCATATTAAATATAATTAGAAGGTTTATTGAAGTCATAAATAAATAGTATCAATTGGTTGGTCAAGATCAATGTAAGTTGACTAATTTAAAGGATATAATGAAATATGACTTAAGGTGTACTAAGAAGATTTGTGATGAATTATAAATGAGAACCAGAAAGATTATTAAGTATAATAAGTATTATTAAAGGTTTTACAAAGTTAATAAGTAAATTATATATTATGTTTAAGTAATATTATAATATAGGTAACTTAAGAGTGCAGTTCCAAATAGTAAAGGAATTCGAACGAAGTGTATGGCTTTAATACTTATGTAAACTTAAATGATCAATTATTTGAGTATGTTAAGTGATTTTAAGAAGTTTAATAAATTAATAATTAAGTAGTATGATATGACTTTAAATAAGATTCTAGTTGAGGACATAATCAGAGATAACAATGAAGTATGGGTTCATAGACACATGATTTTTAAGGTGTTCACATTTGTATGATTATAATGGATATCTTAATTAATAAGTAAAAGGATAAATGATATATAAATTGAAATTGGCTAAGTGAAGTAAATAAGTTAAGTTTATGATTAATGGTTAAACTTAAGTTATGGGTGATGAGTATATTAAGGCATATAGTATATTATATGAAGATATTAAAGGAAGTGATATATGGTTATATTAAATGATATTTGGCTATGATTACGCATAAATAATTGAATTATAATTAGGTAATGTTACTATTTAAATTGTTAACTAGTTATAAGATAGTGTTATGAAAATGGATTATTGAGAAGTTTAATAACTTTAGATACTGATTAAATAATTAATGATATTAACTGCTTTAATACTCTGAATTTGACAGTAACTATTTCTACCAGAATATAGGCATGATTAATAGTTGGAGTCTACTTAAGATTATATGATCAATAATAAGATGATTAATAGTAACATGTCAGCTATTAAGTATTGATAAGTTATATATCCTTAATTATGTTGTGCTTGTTTTATTTGACTCTGGATCTAGTCATTCATTCATCAACACAAAATTGCATGCTTACTAGACGTCACGAATGAGAGTTTAGGGTATGATATGCTAGTCTCTAGTCCATTAGGGAAAGATGCTGTGGTAAACAGAATCTATCACAAATGTCCACTGGTTTTACAAGGGATAATCTTTTCTACCGATGTTATTGAGATGCCCTTCACTAAATATGATCTTATACTGAGTATGGATTGGTTATCTAAATATCAAGTAGTGATGGATTATAAAAGGAAGATAATTTCTTTTAAACATCTGGAGTATCAATCTGTTCATGTTCAAGGGATTAGACTAACAATTGCTCATAATTTAATTTCAGCTAATGTTGCTTATAAGCTGCTGAAACAGGGTTGTGAAACGGTATTAGCACATATTATTGATGCTAAATAGATAAGATTGAAGTTAATAGAGATTTGAACTGTAAGTGACTTTCCTAATGTATTTCCAGATGTATTATTGAGATTACCTCCGGTAAGGGAAGTTTAATTTGAAATAGAGACAATGCTTTGAATTGAACCAATATCTATTCCTCCTTATCTATGGCTCCAATGGAGTTAAAAGAGTTAAAGGATCAATTACAGGAGTTACTGGATAAGGGATTTATTCGATCGAGTGTATCTCCATGAGGAGCACTTGTCTTATTAGTGAAAAAGAAGGATGGGACAATGCGCATGTGTATTGATTATCGATGACTTAAAAAGGTGACAATCAAGAATCACTATCCTTTACCCCAAATTGATGACTTGTTTGATCAACTAAAGTGAGAAACTACATTTTCTAAGATTGATTTGAGATTTGGTTACCATCAATTGCGAGTTAAGGAGAACAACATTCTTAAAACTACATTTCGCATGAGATACAGCCATTATGAATTCTTAATCATGCCTTTTGGGTTGACTAATGCACTAGCAGCATTTATGGCTTTGATGAACATAATTCTTAAGAGGTATCTTTATTATTTTATTATGGTTTTTATTGATGAAATTTTGATTTATTCTCAAGATTGAGAAGAACATGATAGATATATGTGTCTGGTGTTGTAACTAATAAGGGAGAAGTAGCTATATGGAAAATTGTAAAAGTCTTCATTTTAGCTAGATCAAGTTTGTTTCTTAGGGCAGTTGATCCTAGTAAGATAGAAGCAGTTATGAATTGGCAAGCACCTAAATCTATTACTGAGGTACGTAGTTTCTTAGGTTTAGCAGAATATTATAGACGATTTGTACCATTTGAGTGGATAGAGAAGTGTCAAAAGAGTTTTGATAAACTGAAGCAACATTTCACTGAAGCACCAATACTGATTTTACCTACACTAGAAAGGATTAGGTTGTGTACAGTGATGCTTCACTAAATGGATTGAGATGTTTTCTGATGTAAGAAAGAAAGGTGATTGTTTATGCTTCTCGGTAACTTAAGCCACATAAACGGAATTATGCAACTCATGATCTGGAATTGGTCACCATTGTGTTTGTTTTGAAAATATGGCATCATAATGTTTATGGTGAAAAGTACTATATCTACATAGATCATAAGAGTTTGAAGTACTTGGGGATATAAAAGGAGTTGAGCTTAAGGCAAAGGTGATGGCTTGAATTGATCAAAGATTATGATTGCCTCATTGATTATCATCCAGGATAAGCTAATTTAGTGGTTGATGCTCTAAGTTGGAAGACTTTTGCTACGTTACAACAATGATCATTAAGGTTAATGTAGGAGATTTGATGATTGAATGCACTATTGATTGTGCAACCAGATTTTATTTTGGCAGAATTACAGTTATAAGTGAAACCATTATTGATTGATTGTATTACAGAGGTTGCTCAAAATAATAAAGAGTATCAAAAATAGTTAGGGAAAATTTAGATAGATAATCAAAAGGTTTTTACCTTGGATTCTGAAGGTTTATTAAAGGATAAAGATCATATTTACATTCTAGCTGATGAGGAATTGAAGAGATAGATTCTGGATAAAGCTCATAATAGTCTATATTCTTATCATCCATGAGGTACTGAGATGTACAGAGATTTGAAGTTATCTTATTAGTGGGTAGGCATGAAATAGGATATTGCATAATTTATTTCTAAGTGTTTAGCGTGTCAGCGAGTTAAGGCTAAACACCAAATACCCACAAGATTGTTGCAACCTTTGTCTATTCCGAAGTGGAAATGGGATAGAGTGACGATGGATTTTGTCATAGGATTACCTTTAACATAGGGTAAACATGATGTTGTATGGGTAATTATTAATAGATTGACTAAATTGGCACATTTCATACCTGTTCGTATGGATTATAGTTTGGAATGGTTGGTGGAATTATATATTCAAAAGATAGTTAGACTTCATGGAGTATCATCATCCATTATTTTTGATAGAGATCAAAGGTTTACTTCTTGATTTTGAGGAAGTTTTCAACATGATTTAGGCACTAAAGTGCATTTCCATACAATATTTCATCCTCAGCTGGATAGATAATCAGAATGAATCATCTAGATTTTAGAGGATCTGTTAAGAGCTTGTGTTTTGGAATGGGTTAGAAGTTGGAACAGGTACATTCCTCTCATTGAATTCACCTATAATAATAGTTTCTAATCTAGCATTCAAATGGCACCGTACAAAGCATTGTATGTTAGACATTGTAAAACAACATTGCATTGGGATGAAGCTGGTGAACGATAGATGATTGGACCTGATTTAGTACAAGTCAAAGATCAGGTGAAATTGATCAAGGAGAGATTGAAAATAGCCTTTAATCAATAGAAATCCTATATTGATTTGAAATGTAGCGATATTGAGTACAATGTTGGGGATAAAGTGTTTCTAAAAGTATCTCCATGGAAGAGGATTTTGCAGTTTGGTCAAAAAGGAAAGTTAAGTCCAAGGTTCATTAGTCCATATGATGTGTTAGAAAGAATCAGACCATTGGCATATCGATTGACATTACCACCAGAGTTGGATAAAATCTAGAATGTTTTTCATTTATCTATGCTTTGAAGATATAGATCGGACTCTTCACATGTCATTCTAGTGGAGAACATTGAAGTTCAATCAGACTTGTCTTACAATGAAGAGCTGATTAAGATTTTTGCACGTGAAACAAAATAGTTGAGGAACAAATAGATTCCATTAGTGAAAGTGTTATAGAATCATCATACAGGTCAAGAGGTAACATGGGAAAGCAAGTCTCTTATTACACAATAATATCCCCAATTGCTCTTAGATAACTAAGATTAGATTTTGAAGATGAATCCTAATTTAGAGGGAGAGAGTTATCATATCCCAAAATTTAGCATATATTATGCATTCATAAATTGATGGAAATGTCTTGTTTTATATGTCATTAGTGTGAAAATGATATGAAATTATGCTAATGATGGATATTATATGGTATGATAAGGGTTTCATGCTTTGAAGTTGAAATGAAAAATTTTGATGAAACCCTTGAACGGTGACTAATTGATGTTTTCAATATTGAAAACACTTAATATGATTAATTAAGTAAGCTTAAGATGATTGTTTTAACTTAAGTTAACTAATATGAAAAGATAGTTAAATAAGATTTAGAATTATGTATGATGTCATAATTGAGCAATGATGATATAAGCATGATGATGTAAGTGTGATGTAAGTAAATGAGTCTAATTATGATCTTAATGTATTAGAGAATAACTAATTATGTGTTAATAATGTATTAGTAAAAGTATATAATAATATGTAAATGTTAGAAAAGTATAATTAGAATTTTTATTAATGATGTCATGATGATATCATTAAGTGGCAAGATGATATCATAAATGGATGATAAATAAGTTAATGTTATGTAAATAGATAAATAGATAAATATATGCTTGAAAATATAATAAGTTAAAATAGATTTGAATTAGTATATTAAATTAGAAGTGGGATTAGAAATGGTGATAGTGGGTTTGAAAATTGTGTTAGTGGATGGAGAGAAAGATAAAAATATTGGTATTTTGGAGTTAGTGGAAAAAGATGGAGGGGTTTTTAATATAAAATAAGGTGAATTAAGGTATTTATAGAGTATTAAATACATGAAAATTAATGTTGATTGGTGGATATAAAATAAATACATGTACATATACATATGGGTATGTACATAAGGTTATAATTTGGTATTTGAGGACATTTTTGTCGAACCAAGTATACCCTACACCCTATCATTCCATTATTTCGTCTATTTTCTTCCAAATACACCATATGCCATTCATTTTCCAACCTTATCACTTCATGACCCAATGTAATTCTCATCCACCACTTATTTCATTTTCTTTTCTCCATTTTCTTATGCTTACTCTTACTTCTTTTCTTCTTCAAGGCAGCTAACATATCCTTCATCTATCTTTCATTTTTTCTTTTAACTTTATGAAATACCTAAGATCTATACGTTTGGGGTAAGATGAAGTTAAAACATCTTCATGTTTCTAAGTTTTGCAAAGAAGCTGAAATGTTCTTTGAAGAAAATTGAAGGTTTACAAGCTTTTTTCTTCTTCCTTTGGCTTTAATTTTCAAGATCCAGCAACATCTTTGAGTATACATCAAGGTTTGGTTGAAATATTCTTTGTTCTCTTGGTGATTGAAACTCTTTCCTAATGATTCTTCAAGTTCATGACTGAAGCCATGAAGAATCATGAATTTTGTTTAAAACCGTAACCTTCTCTTATTGATTAACTTTGTTTTGTACTTGATCTTACTTTCTAAGGTACATGCATGTTGATATAAATTAGGTAGCAACCTAAAGGAAGTCAAAGAAGTAGAAGTTCAACCAAATCTGTAGCAAACCCACAGGGATAGCAAGTTTTAGTTGAAGTCTTGGTTATTTGGCTAAAGGTGAGCCTTGGTGAGTATCAAGTAGCTATAGATCTACTATTTTTGCATATGAAATGAGTGTTTTATGTTAGTTTTAGTTGATGATATGATGGTTAAAGTGAGTAGTGATGCAAAAGGGCATGAATAAAGTGATTAGTGGTTGTGTAGGTGTATGTGTCTTGTGGTTTTTCTTTTAGCTGAATCATTCAAGCAACATTTCTAATTATTGGTAAGTCTAAAACATGATTTTAAAGAGATTTACTAAAAATAAAAGGTTAATAGAAAAGAAGATGATGAAATCTAAGCTTAAGATAAGTTAATGTGATGATTTAAGGCCTAATATTTATTTTTAAGTATATGGAATTTAACAACTATGGAAAATTGATTTTGTTAAGTATGATTAATTATTTAACTTAAGAACTAAAATGAGATAGAAGTCTTATAATGAAATAGTATTAGTATAAAACATGATTAATGGAAATTTAACTTAAGATATGATTTTAAGATATTAATTGGACAAAAGGGGAAGCATATGGCCATAAAGATTTTAAGGATATAAATGGGTACTAAAATGAGCATATCAAATATAATTGGAAGGTTTACTGAAGTCATAAATAAATAGGATTAATTGGTTGCTCAAGGTCAAAGTAAGTTGACTAATTTAAAGGATATAATGAAATATGACTTAAGGTGTGCTAAGAAGATTTATGATGAATTATAAATGAGAACCAAAAAGACTATTAAGTATAATAAGTATTATTAAAGGTTTTACAGAGTTAATAAGTGAATTATATATTGTGTTTAAGTAATATTATAATATAGGTAACTTAAGAGTGCATTTTCAAATATTAAAGGAATTCAAATGAACTGTATGGCTTTGATACTTATGTAGACTTAAATGATCAATTATTTGAGTATGTTAAGTGATTTTAAGAAGTTTAATAAATTAACAATTAAGTAGTATGATGTGACTTTAAATAAGATTCTAGTTGAGGACATAATCAGAGATAATAATGAAGTATGGGTTCATAGACATATGATTTTTAAGGTGTTCACATTTGTATGATTATAATGGGTATCTTAATTAATAAGTAAAAGGATAGATGATATATAAATTGAAATTGGCTAACTGAAGTAAATAAGTTAAGTTTATGATTAATGGCTAAACTTAAGTTATGGGTAATGAGTATATTAAGGCATATAGTATATGATATGAAGGTATTAAAAGAAGTGATATATGGTCATATTAAATGATATTTGGGTGTGATTAGGTATAAATAACTGAATTATAATTAGGTAATGTTACTGTTTAAATTGTTAATCGGTTATAAGACAATGTTATGAAAAAGGATTACTCAGATGTTTAATAAGTTTAGATACTGATTAAATAATTAATGATATTAACTGCTTTAATACTATGAATTTCACAGTAGCTATTTCTAGCAGAATATAGGCATGATTAATATTTGGAGTCTGATTAAGATTATATGATAAGTAATAAGATGATTGATAGTAACATGTCAGCTGTTAACTATTGAGATATTAAATGATTAATAAATAGTAGTATATAAGGGGTGAGATAATCAGACAGTATATGAGGATTAAATCAAAAATAAAATAAGGATGTAATCACATAAGATGTTATTGTTTAGACTAAATAATAGAAATGTTTTATGATGGGGTTTCATTAAGGATTTTGATAAATTTAAATGGTTATTGGATTATGATTAAATAAGCTAATTGATGTTATGAAAAGGTTTTATAATATGATAATGATGGTTAAATGAGTACAGTTTTTATTAGCATTATATTATTCTTAAGTAGATAATAAATATGTTAAAATTGAAATTTTATATGATAATTAATTCTGATAAATGAACCAATAGATGCAATTGTAAATATTTATATGATTTCATAAATAATGTTATGATGAGATGAATAATTATCATTAATATGTGATTGGTTAATACAGCGGTAAATGATTTACAAACATGAAGTAATAAATGATTTATGTGGAATATTAATTATTAATTAAAGATGAACATTGCATTATGATTAGGTAATTCTATAGATAATCTTCACGTATCAACAAAGGAATTAAATAAAGGGAACGACATCACAAGTTTGTGCAAGTTTAATTGGAAGCTCCAGATCATTTAATGGTCAAAGGGGCGATGGTATCGTAATGCAATAGCATTACACAATTAATTATGATATGTTATTAATTATTCATTAATCATGTCATATACATAATGCATTAAGCATGAACATGGCACAACATGACATGGAGAAATAAGAAAAATGTTAAATGAGATATACCAGGAATATGATATATTTCCTACGAGAATTAAATGAAAAGGAAAATGACATGGAAAATAACAAAATAAAAGAGAAAGATAATGAATGAAAAATGGGTTCTAACTTATTGAACCATAACTTATATTATGATATGAAAGACTCGGTACATGCGCATATATATATAAAATGGCCATATGAATAAAGGACAGATATGAGGGAGAATGCATAACATAAATGCATTCTCATAATAATACATTGTTCATGAATAAATAATAATGACATAATAAATGGTATTAAGTTATACAACTATGAGCACATCTTGCTATTGCTTACAGTAATTATACATACCACGACATTCATGTTTACTGTTAAATTGATATATTAATGATAATATTCAAATTGATGATAATGTTATAAACATGAGATATTAAAATAGATGGAATAAAAATCTTAAATAGTACTAAAATGATTATTAATGATAATGGCATATAATTAATGACATCATGATATTATGTTTCCAATATTTAATGATGGTTTGGAAATTTATTGATAAGATGTTTATTTACCATTATTAAATTATAAGATTATATGTGAAAGTAAATGGGACATATTGATGTATGATTTTTGTGATATTTGATATTTATGCTATACTATCACCATTGAGTTTAATACTCAACGTTTATCATTTGATAAACATAGGAACAGGTAAAGCCGGAGAGCAGGAACGTTAGCAACGTCAGCAACAGGACAAATAATAAAGTTATTGGTAATTAGTGTGGTTTTCATCAGACTTCAAATTCTACAACAATCATGCAACTAATAAATAAATACTCCGACAGTAATGAAAATATGGTTGGCATTATTTTAAATAATTGACAATATTATAATGTTAGTAATGGCTTATGACGAACTTTAATTATGTGAAATATTAATGTGTGAATATTAATATTTAAAATAAGGAGATGATGGTATGTTAAAACCTGGAAATGTTTAAATGGTTTGAATTTAGTAATTTGTTAGATTATTATATGTATAAAAATTTTTTTTTCCACACCTAAATCACAAATGTATGGAATCCTTTGTAGGATGATTATAGATTTTTCTTGGTTGAGAAATTTGTAATCATTATACTGGAGCATATTATGCAGCTGAAAGATGTGACATGTTTTGTTGGTATCAGAGCTATAGAAAATAGCTCGCGTCATAATTAAATTTACTCCCAAAGTAAAGTTGCATGAATAAAAAGTCTATTATCCATGTTGCTGACATAGGTTCATTCTCTTATAGGTTACTATTCGAATAATCATGTTGGACAGAACGATTATAATTGGTGAAGGTAAAGATAACTTTACTCCTCAAGATGGAACCTCTACTGCCAGTATTCAAGCTAGAGGTGAGCAAGTATGAATTGAATATAGGGAACAGGTTGATCGAGTACTGCCAGTAGTATAACCTGTTGCTACTAAAGTAAACCCCGTAGCTACTCGGTGTGTACAAGTTTGTCGTGATATTCAGGAACAGCCTGAACAAGTTCTTGTTGTGAATGTTACAAACCAAGAGGAGAAACGTGAATTCAAAAGGTTGAGGTCATATAGAGCTACAGATTTCTTGGGTACCACTGACCCTTATGTAGCAGAAATGTGACTGGAATGTACCAAGAGAGTGCTACGACATATTAACTGCTCTAATGGGTTAAAATTAGAGTATGCCATTTCCTTACTACAAGATGACGTGTATGAATGATGGAAGATAGTTCCGCAAGGTCTTGGTGAACCACCAGTTCTGAGTTGGGTAGATTTTAAAGCAGAGTTCAGATAAAAGTATGTCCCTATAGCTTATACTGATCAGAAGCTGTAAGAATTTTTAGCATTAAAGTAGGGTAAAATGTCTATCTACTCCTTAAGATAGAACCGCTACTGCCAACATTCAAGCTGGAGGTGAGCAAGTATGAACTGAATATAGGGAATAGGTTGATCGAGTACCACAAGTAGTATAACCTGTTGCTACTCAGTGTGTACAAGTTTGTCGTGATATTCAGGAATAGCCTGAACAAGTTCTTATTGTAAATGTTCCAAACCAAGAGGAGAAACATGAATTCAAAAGGTTGAGGTCATATAGTGCTATAGATTTCTTGGGTACAACTGACCCTTATGTAGAAGAAATATGACTAGAATGTACCAAGAGAGTGCTTCGACAGATTAACTGCTCTGATGGGTTAAAATTAGAGTATGCCATTTCCTTACTACAAGATGACGTGTATGAATGATGGAAGATAGTTCCACAAGGTCTTGGTGAACCACCAGTTCTGAGTTGGGTAGATTTTAAAGCAGAGTTCAGATAGAAGTATGTCCCTATAGCTTATATTGATCAGAAGCTATAAGAATTTTTAGCATTAAAGCAGGGTAATATGTCTATCTACTCCTCAAGATGGAACCTCTACTGCCAGTATTCAAGTTGGAGATGAGCAAGTATGAACTGAATATAGGGAACAGGTTGATCGAGTACCGCCAGTAGTATAACCTGTTGCTACTAAAGTAGACCCGATAGCTACTCGGTG
>CANYBF010545590.1:0-22746 GCA_948192965.1 Dalechampia spathulata | reverse complement strand
TAATGGTAAAATCGATTTTGGAAACTCATAGAATAGATCTCCACCATCCGAATCCAATCTCTGAAGGGTTTAACTAGCATTCATGCTATGGGTCAGTTGGACCAATCCGGAACCATCCGGTGGCAACTCCCTTGCGACTCTTTTGAGTCCGTATCATTCCCTAAGGGAACCCCTTAGGAAGACTGCGCTTTCGCTCCAAGTGCAGTGCTTGGTCCGTGACTTTCACAAGTCTCGCTCTGGGCCCTGGCAGAAACCGGCGCTCACAATAATAATCAAATATCATCATAAACAATTTCATTAACATATTCATGATATAATAATAATAGATAATATCAATTATCTATAATGCATCATTTAATACATCATTCAATGTATATCGTATGTCGTCTTTATCTTTATTAATTATTCTTATCAATATCCATTACTAACACTTCAATATTCATTATTTATTCATAATTATGCTCCATATCATTAATATCTTTATCAATACCATTATTATTTCTATCAAAGTCATTTTCATCATTAACAATGTCATATCATAATCATTATAATTATAAATATGAATGTTTTGGCATGTATGTTATTTAAACATTTATTTGCATGAGTGTAAAACAACATACCAATTGTATCAACATCATATTTTCATAAAAAATGTTTATTTATGAGAATGCATTCATGTAATGCATTCTCCCTCGTATTTTTCAGTATCATTTCATATCATATCATAGTCTTTATATGTGTACATTGTATTGAAATTTCTTTCCATTTCATATATATGGTTTAATATACTGAAAACCACTTCATAATCTTTTCATAAATTTCTTATCCTTTTTCCTTTTATTTTATTTTCCATAGAAACTTTATTTCATAATATCCAATACTATTCATATAATCATTTCCCTCTTCAATTACTTATTTTTCACCTTCCTTATTTCTCTATGTCATGCTATGCCATATTTCATGATAAATGCAATGATGTTTATGACATGTTAATTATATATGTATATATATCATTATATCATTATTAAGTATGTAATGTTAGTGTATTACCATACCATCACCCCTTTGATCATTTAATGATCTAAGATTTCCAAATTAACTAGCATAAACCTGGAATATCCTTTCTCTTGTTTAAATCCTTTGGTAGCACATGAGGATTATCCACTGAATTACCTAATCATAATGCAATGTTCATTTTTAATTAATAATTGACATTCCAAAACAATCATTCATTATTTCACATTGGTAATTCATATAACATTGTTCAAAACTCATTAATCATACTTATAAATATATACCATTGTATTAATCAACCTCATATCAGTTTAATTCTCTTATCTTATTATAGCATTATTGAAAAAATCATGTTACTATTCTATATATCTAGATTAATTATCATATAATTTAAATCTCATTTATAACATATTTAATATCTACTTAATATAATTATAATACTACTTAAAACTGTACTTATTAAACCTTTCATTAACATATTATAAAACTTCTTCATAACATTAGTTTACTTATATAAACTATAATCCTATAACCATTTTATAAACTATTTACTAAATACTTATTTAAATCAGCATTCTTGTATTCTAAATAGTTAGTATTAATGCTTAATATTCAATATATATATTATATAGATATTAAACATTTAATTTATATAATTCCTTAATAAATTCTCATTATATTACCTTTCTGTTATTCAGTCCAAATAGTAACATCTTATGTGATTATGTTTTTATTTTATTCTTGATTAATCACATAACTAATTATAATTAAATAGTAATATTATAATATCTATTACTAGACAGTTATCATAATTTATAATATTTTATCTTAATAAATTCTATTTAGAACTTGACTCATTTGTAAATCATTTGATCATCATTTTCTATCTGATTATCTTGCCCCTTTTATACTATTGTCAATAAATCTCTAAATAATTTATCAGTTAAAATTTTACTATCCATACACTAAACTGTCCTCATCATAATAATGATTCATTTAATATTATAACTTAATTAGAATCCAAATATTAATCATGCCTATATTCTGTTAAGAATAGTTACTATCAAATACAGAGTATTAAAGTAGTTAATATCATTAATTATTTAATCAGTATTTAAACTTATTAAACTTCTCAATAATCCTTTTTCATAACTAAATTCTGTTACCTATCTAAATCCAATGATATCTTAAACTCTGTTATTACTGATTCACAATATTACTTATCTGAAAATTACCATGTTACTGATTATTCTCATACTTTAAAAACACTATCATTAATATATTTAATAATTAATCAGTAACTTACTTACATATTCTAATGTCTTAAATATACTTAATCACACATCCAGTTTACATAAATATTAGTCTACTTATCATTTACACAGTTACTCTTCAACAACACATTATATATCCTTTTCTTACTATTTCTCATAACAATGTAATCTTATAATTCAAAACATTTCTTAAATTTCATATTACAATATTAATTTCTTTATTGTCATCTTTCCTATACTACGTGCCTTAACATACTCATTATCCAATATTTAAACATAATCAATTATCTTACATTTCACCTTATAAACCATATGTTTATATATATTTTGTACCCCACTGTTATCTCAAATTTTGTCCACCAAATTGAATCATATTATATCATTCATTTATTAACTTATTAGTTTTCTTAATAACACTTTGTATATTAATTATTTAATTATATAAGTCCTCACATATATCATAGCCATATACTTCAATTAAATTTCCCCTTAATACTTAAAAATGCATTCTTAAATTATCTATATTATAACATTACTTAACCACTTCATAAAACTCCTTTTTAAATACTTTATATCCTTATTTCAATGATCATATAAATCCTCACACTTAATATGGCCAAATTCTTTAATATAAACCCATTTAAACATTAAAAAGAAAAATTATATCTTAAGTCCATCTTTCCTTAATATGCATATGCTTTTCTTAATACCATATAAAAACTCCATTTTATCTCAATTAAGAAGTTAAATACTTTAATCATACATTAACTTAATCGTCTTCCATAGTATATATATTCCATATACTCAAAAATGATAATTTGGCCTTAAATCATCAGATGTACTTAACTTTTATCATCTTCTTAACTATTAACCTTCTGTTTTTATTAAATCACTTTAGATCATGTTTTAAACTTACCATCATTTAGAAATATTCATTAGAAAGATTCAACCAAAAAGGAAATCCATGACACACACACCCATACAATCACTAAACATTTTATTTCATGCTTTTTATAACTCTAACCAATCTAACCATCAAATCATCAACTAAATCTACCATATATATTTTGCCAAACCATCAATCATACACAAAATACATAAATCTAATAGATCTACTACTTTTTCATACTCACTAAAGCTCACCTTTAGCCAAACAACCCAAAACTCAACTAAAACTTGCTATCCCTTTAAGTTTGCTACGAATTTGTTTGATTTTCACCTCTTTAACTTCCTTAACATTATTATTCACCTTAAATCCACATACAAGTACCTTAGATATTGAGATCCAACATAAAACAAGGTTAATACTCAAGGAAAGGTTATGATTTTTAACAAAACTCATGATTCTTCATGATTTTGATCTTGAACTTGAATAATCACTAGAACAGAGTTATGGTCACTAGGAAAATAAAGGAAAAAAAAGAAAAGAGTATTTCAGCTTTACCTTGATGTATACTCAAAGAGCTTGCTTGAAACTAAGAAAAGCAAGGCCAAAAGAAGAAGAACAACTTGTAAACTTTGGTTTCTTCAAAGAAACAACTTTGATTTTGATACTTGAAACATGAAAACATTCGGTCACCACTTGAACAATAAGTTAAACATATGGGTCTTATAGTATATGTGAAAGTTGAAGAAGAAACTTGAAGATTCAAGTGGTGGTTTTGGTTTTTCCAAAGAGAAAATGAAAGGAAAACTTGAGAAGATAAGATAAGATGAAAATAAAAGAAGAAATGGAGGGTTATGTTTCGGCCAAGAGGAGATTTTAGAATAAGGAAGTGAAATTTTGGTCTAAATGCACTCAAAATTTACTTAAAATGAATCCTCATTTAGGGCAACCCAATACAAAACCTTAATATGTATAATTATACATATATTAAAACTTAAATATGTATTTAACTTAATTTCTACCAATCAAATCTTTATCTTATGTATTTAATACTATAATTTATACTTCCATAACATATTTATTTAATAAATACCATCCTCCATCTTTTTCCACTATCTTAGAATACTACTATTTTATTTCTCTCTCCATCCACTAATACAACTTCCTAAACCACTAACACAATTTCCTACACCACTAACACAATTACCAATCTCACTTCTAATATAATATATTAACTTAAATTTCCACTAACTAATATTATTTTCAATTACATAATTATTTATTTATCTGCTTACATACCATTAATTTATTCATTACTTATTTATGATATCACTCTTACCATATTAATTTTATTTTTCTAACATTTACATAATATCATATACTTTTACTAATACATTATTAATACATAATTATTTATTTTCTAATACATTAGAATTATAATTATACTTATATGCACGCATCATGCTTACATCATCATTACTCAATTATGACATCATGAATAATTCCAAATTTATTATACTATCTTTCCTATATTATTTAACTTAAGTTAGAAAAATCATCTTAGAAATCCCTAATTAATCATATCAAGGGTCCTTAATATCGAAACCATCAATTAATCATCGTTTAGTGGTTCCGTTTAGTGATTTCGTCAAAATTTTCATTTCAACTGCAAAGCATATAACTTTTATCATATCATATAATTTCCATCATTGGCATAATTTCATATCAATATCACACTTATTACATATAAAATAAGACATTTTAATCAATTCATGGATGCAAAGTGGGTGCTCATTTTAGGATGTGACAAACAGGCTTGACTTTCTTATTGAATGCATTTACCATGCGCTTCTTATAAAGCTATAGATGATAAAGAGCCTTTAGCTGCTTATCATCAATAGCAACCAACTGTTTATATATGGCCCTCTTCCACTCAGCCTCTGGCAACTGAATTTCTATAACAACCCAAAGTGACTTCAACTCCACTTCTACTGGCAATACGGCTTTTGTTCCCTAAGCCAGAGAGTAGGGGGTAGCACCCGTGGAATTCTTTGTAATGGTTATGTAACCCCACAAAGCAAATGGTAACTATTGATACCAATATTTATCTAATAAATCAAACATCAAGCCTTATAGAACTACACTCCATTATTGGATACCAAGTGATGCGGTACCCCATATTGGCATATGAGATTCTTCTCTATAATCTTGGTAACCTTCTTTGCCCCTAGTCTACTATAGGATTCTACCCCTAGTCTACTTAAAGAAGTAGTCAACAACCACTAATATGTATTGATTCCTATTAGAAGCATTAGGATGAATCTCACCCATGATGTTGATTCCCTAGGCTGAGAAAGGAATGGCATTGTCAAATTCTACAATTCAACTGATGGTATATGACTTAGATCTTCATGAATCTAGCACTCATGACATTGTAGCATAAACTATATGCAATCTGTCTCCATGGTAAGCCAGAAATACCTTTGGTGTAGGATCTTTCTATACAAAGCAAAGCCATTCATGTGAGACCTGCATACACCAACGTGCACTGTCTACATGTCTGATTCTATCTCCTTCCCCGATATGCATCAAAGTTGGAGACCATTAACTATTCTTTTGTAAAGAATTCCCTAATGCTAGGTAAAGTTGGCTGCTAGCCTCCGCAAAGCTAGCTTATCAGTCTTATTGGCTTCTTCCGGATAAACACCAGTTCTTAAAAAGTTCATGAAATCAACATACCATAGAGTCTCATCTTATTGGTCTAGTGCTATAACTCATTCTCCCTCATAGTAAGGAATCCTCGACTACTCGATGAACACAGGTTAAACTTGACACTACGATCACTCGCATACTGAAGCTAGTATGGCCAACGTATTGGCCATCTGATTTTCATTACGTGGAGTATGAATAAACTGACATGAGCTGAAATTCCAAATCATGAGCTTCATGTATTCGATATAAGGTGTGAGCCTTTCTTCTCTAACATCCCACTGGGTCGTGGATTAGTCAATGACAAGCATCGAATCACCAAACACCTCCACATCATGGGCAACAATCATTAGCAATGCTTCAAGCCTGAACAAACATGCTTCGTACTCAGCGATGTTGTTAGTGGCTTGGGTTTTAAACTTATTGAGCAAATATTTTTTTTCTTTTATCTTAACTTTTGCGTGTGTGACCTATGCAAGTTTTCAGCTCACCAAACTTTTTATTTTTATTTTGCTCTTCTTTTTGATTTTTTGCTCTAGAAAAAATACTTCTTCAGTTGATCAAGGTTGATAAGTTTGAAGACCTCATTACCTTCCAAATCTAAAATGCAGACAACGCCATTGGACAAGATCTTGTTAACCAAGAATGGGCCCTCCCAGTTAAGTTTGAACTTTCCACATGGGTTATGGATAGCCAATCTGACTTGCTTTAGAACTATATCATTTATTCATATGACAACAGGCTTGACCTTCTTATTGAATGTATTTACAATGCACTTCTTATAAAGATATAAATGAAAGAGAGCCTTTAACCACTTCTCATCAATAGCAACCAGCTGTTCATATATGGCCCTCTTCCATTCAACCTTTGGCAACTAAACTTCTAGAATAACCCGAAGTGACTTCAGCTCTAATTCAACTAGCAATACGACTTCTATCACGTAAACTAAAGAGTAACGGGTAGCACCCGTGGGACTCTTTGCAATGGTTACATAACCCTACAAAGCAAATAGTAACTATCGATACTAATATTTTTCTAATAACTCAAACACCTAGCCCTAGAACTACACTCCATTATATGATACCAAGTGATGTGGTACCCCATATTAGCATATGAGATTCTTCTCTATAAACTTAGCAACCTTCTTTACCCCCAATTTATTGTAGGATTCTACTCCACCCACTTAGAGAGGTAGTCAACAGCCACTAATATGTATCAATGCCCATTAGAAGCATTAAGATGAATCTCACCCATGATATTGATTCCCTAGTCTGAGAAAGGCCATGGCAACATCAAATTCTATAATACAACCGATGGTATATGACTTAGATCATCATGAATCTAGCACTCATGACATGGTAGCATAAACTATATACAATCTGTCTCCATGGTAAGCCAGAAATACCCTTGGTATAGAATCTTTTTATATAAAGCAAAGCTACTCATATGGGACCTGCATACACCAGTGTGCACTGTTTGCATGACTGATTTTATCTCCTTCCCTGATATGCATCAAAGTTGCAAACCATCTACTATTCTTCTATAAAGAACTCCCTGATGCTAAGTAAAGTTGGTTGCTAGCCTTTGCAAAGCTAGCTTGTCAGTCTTATTGGCTCCCTGATGCTAAGAAAGTTCATGATATCAACATTCCATGGAGTCTCATCTTGTTGGTCTAGCGCCATAACTCATTCTCCCTCATAGCAAGGAATCCACGATTGCTCGATGAACACAGGTTAAACTTGATACTACAATCACTCGCATACTAAAGCTAGTGTGGCCAAGGCATCGAGCATATGATTTTCATCACATAGAGTATGAATAAACTGACATGAGCTAAAATTGCAAATCATGAGCTTCTTGTATTCAGCATAAGGCTTGAGCCTTTCTTCTCTAACATCCCATTCAGTCATGGACTGGTGAATGACAGGCATCAAATCACCAAACACCTCCATATCTTAGGTAACAATCATTAGCAATGCTTAAAGCCCAAATAGACATGCTTCATACTCAACCATATTGTTAGTGACTAGGAAGCTCAGCCATTTTGAAAGCATAATCAGTTCACCTTCAGAAGTGATCAACATTACTTATATGCCTACACCTCTTCTGTTGATTGTGCCATCAAAGTGCAACTACCATTTCTAGATATCAATTGCCCCACTAGGAAGTCTAGTTCAAAAGTTTCAGAGTCATCCACCAACATGGATGCTAAGAATTTAATATTTGCTCTACCTTTGATCACCTTCTTAGTGACATATTGCATATCAAATTCTAATAATAGGATCAACCACCTGGAAAGCTTTCCCACTAACGAAGGAGCTTTATATAAGTACATCCTAGGATCAACCTTAAAGATCACCTAAACTTGGTATGATTGGAAGTAATATCTGAGCTTTTTAGTGACACATACCATAGCCATGCACAATTTCTCAATAGTATTGTATTTGTTTTTTATTATTTACAACTTCTTACTCAAGTAGTAGACAACATGCTCAATTTTGGCCTCATTCTTTTGAACCATCATAGCTCCTATTGATTCCTCCTATAAGGTTAGATAGAGCAACAATGGTTTTCTCAACTAAAGCAGCTATAGAATTAATGGGTTAGAGAGATAATGTTTCACTCTCTCAATTGCAAACTAGTTGTTCTCATCCCAAACCAAAAGCTTGGTTCTTTCTCAAAAGCTTGAAAATAGGCTTACAGATAGTAGTGAGCTTATTAATGAATCTGCTAATGTACTGGAGCTATCCTAGGAATCCCCTAACTTTAATCTCAATTCTAGGAATAAGCATCTCACAAATCAACTTCACCTTATCAAGATCCACCTTGATACCTCTCTGGCTAACTACATGACCTAATAGCTTATCAAACGTCATACTGAATATTCATTTCTTTGGATTCAGCCTGAGTTTATATTTCTCAAATCATGTGAGAAATGTATCAAAAGTAGTCAGATCCTCTTCTCTGGTGGGAGACTTTATCATCATGTCATCCATATAGACTTTAACCTCCTTGTAGATTAGATCATGCAATAGGGTAGTTGCAGCTCTCTGGTAGGTAGTACATGCATTCTTCAAGCTAAAGGACATGACCTTGTAGCAATAGGTCCCCTATTCTGTGATAAAAGCTATCTTCATCTTATCAACAATAACCATGAGAATTTGATTGTACCTAGAAAACCTATTAGCAAAGGAGTACATAGCATCAGTAACTTCACTATCAACCAGCACGTTGATATGAGGTAAAGGGAAGTCATTCTTTGGATACACCTTGTTTAGATCCTTGCAATCTACATAAACCATGACCCTACCGTCTTTCTTAGGAATTAGAACCACATTGGCTAACTATTCAAGATAGTCAACCACCTTCAGGAACTTGGAATCCAACTACTTTTATATATCTTCTTTAACCTTCTGAGCCCATTCTGGTTGGAGCCAACACAGCTTCTACTTAACTAGCTTGAACTCAGGTCTGATCAAAATTCTATGTTCCACTATAGTTCTATCAACACTCGACATGTCTTTGTAGCCTAGAGCAAAGGCTTTTATATGTTATTTTAACACTCTGATGATTTTTTTTATCTCTCATTAGGGGTTAAATTTCATGCTATTTGGAGAGGACAGGGCCTCTCATCTATGCCAATGTTAACAGTTTCAATGTATGATGCGTTAATGTCAAAATGCTTATGTAATGTTCATGCTTATACATAATGCCATTAAAATACACATCACAAACATAAGTAAAGTTATTTTTCATTGCATCAAACATTGAAAAGATTACATCATCATCAAAAAGTATAAAGATAGGGACATCATCATCCTCATATAAAATCTCATCAAAAGTATTATCTACAAGTGTGGCAATATCCTTATAGACCTTCTGAAGAAGCAAATCCTATATATCTAAACTCTATAGCTTAGACCCCAGTGCAGCAACTGTGGTGGATTTCAGCTCGAGGCAATTAGTGGTGAGATTAGTAACATCATCAAAGACTTGAAAGTCATCATCAAGGCTGATGGTGAAAGAAGTGTTGATGACCTTCTTAGATGCTATCAATGCTAATAAATCATAGAAATCACCAAACATGGTGAACTACTAGTCAAAGAAGTCATCCAAATTAAGCAACTTGGGAGTACGATAGTGTTATGACTTTCCATGGATAAAGGTAACCATCTTGCACTCTTCTAGCTTGTTCAAAGTATAGGGATCAAACCCAATGCAATATCTCTTCTCCCACATAATTGTAGGAATGTTAAACTCCACTAAACTCTACTAATACCAGCCTAAACCTCTGCCAGGCATGAAGTTCATGTTGCACAACATCTTCTTCATGGTGGGACTTGGTTGGCACGAGTATGACTCAGGTTCTCTGATGGTGGTGATTTAAAAACTATTTAAGAACCAAAATGTATTCTTGTTCATTCAAATTATTTAAGCATTCTTATGAATTATCTAAAACTTAATTTGATAAAATTTTTAATTTTCAATTTTCAATTTTCATCTTGATGGAATTGAAAATGCTAAAAGTATCAACTTTGACAAGAATGCATTTTGGAAAGAAATTACCTTAGATATGCCTTTTTATTTATCTAGGTTGAAGTCTTCCTGTTGTAAATCTACTACTCTCTTTTACTATCATTGTATCATTTGATATTCCTTGTTTAGTCATACAGAGAGCAATGATACTATAATTTGTCTTGATTTGCTTTTCCTTTATGCCATAGTTACTGGTTTAAATATTCAAACTAATCGTTGGCTTCAAGAGTAGTTTGTTGAAGTCAATGAAACCAATATTCTTGGATGCTCTATTTTGTTCAGTTAGCATGTCTTGCATATCTAGCATACTTGGTTAAAACTATGACCTTTCTTTTTATGGAACATGCCTTGCTTCTTGACCTAAATAAACAAGGAGTCTACTTTAGTTATAGGGAGTTCATTAAGAGACATCTTGAGTATATTCTTGTTAATGATTTATGTAATGATACAATTGCTCTTTATTTAGCATAATTTAATTTATATTTATTATAAGGGGGAGATTATTTATCAATATCAAAAAGAGAAGATTGTTTGTCAACATCAAAAAGGGAAAGATTATTAGTCCTCTTGATTAGGTATTTTGATATTAACAAACAATTTCTTTATATTTTATGTGAAATTATGTAAATTATCTCTAGTACAGGCATACCATGTCACATCCACATTCATAGCATCTTCACATGGTTGCATTTTATGCATAAGTTAGAATGAATGTATGAATAAATGAATGGATGAAGCATGAAATGCATGATTGAGCTATGATTTATGAATGTCATGATATGTTCTAAATGCTTATGAATATGATATGAATGAAGGAAATTCCATTAGATATGGAATTTAAAGTGAAAAGAGGTAAAAGTATGATTAAAGTGATGAAAATGGAATATACATGTCTTGTAGTATGCCTTTTGAATGATAATGAAAAGTGTTCTTAAAGATACCTTAGAATGACATTATAAGTGAATTGTAATACTTTGATATATTAAATATGTTATTGTATAAGAAAGTGTATGTTAGAAAGTATTAATGAAGTTAGAATTAAAAATAAGTTAAGTTGAAAGTAAGGGTATTTTCATAATTTTACCTATAGAGAGGGGTATTTTTAGAAAGTAAAATTATGTATATAGGATATGTGATGTATATTATGTATGTATGAGATATATAACATAATAATTTAAGAAAATATTACAAAAAATAAAAAAGAAAATGAAATTAAGGAAGGAACCAATAGGATGGTGACAAGTGTCATCATGTGATTGGACCCTTCCTTGACTTTAATTAAAAGCAATTAATTAAAAATAAATAAATAAAAATGGTTATGAGAGGGGAAATGAGATTGTCATAACCATTCCCTTCCTCCTTTGCAAACTTCTCCTTCTTCCTTTTTTGAATTCTACCTTAGGGAAATCATAGCTTCTAAGGTAATTTTTCATATAAAATTATATTTTCCTGTTATTTTTTTTATTAGTTTTCATTGTATGCATACTTATTACCTCTTAATCTTTAATGTAACTAATTTTATTAGAGCTGGAAAATTTTGTCAAGTACAGAAGTGCATATATATGTATTAATTTTGATAGAATCATTTGAATGAAAAAGGAAGGGTGGTTCTGCATGATTAAAGTGTTTTGATTGAGTGTTGTATATGGGATTGATTTATAGGAAAATCCTAGGTAACCTTTAAAATATTCTATGAGATATGTATGTATTGCTAGAAGTGATAATTTATGGACAAGATGATGAAAAATGAATGGAAAGTGGATGGGAGGTGAGAAATTGCATGGAAAATACTTGCTGCCCAATTTTGTACCTCTTGGAAATTGATCTCTATATTTTAGTTTTGATGAATAAATCATCTAATTATGTTTAAATATGATGAATTATGATGTTATAATGAAGAAAATAAAGTTTTAAGGCAATTGGAATGAAATTGCAAAAGTTATGCTTAAAATGGTGTCAATAGGGCAGTATGTGTGTATGTCCTTATGTATGGCTACCTTAGGTAGTATTTTGGTGCATGAATATTGGTAAATATGGTATGGTAATATGAGTAACATGTAAAGGTATGGGTTTGTACAATATGGTAAGATTTTAAGGTGATTAAATACCATAAATGAGACATGAAAACTAAGTGTATATGACTTGCCAAAATCAAATAATAAAAAGGTAGATTTAGTGGTTTATGGTAGTTGCATTTTGACTACCTTAATGTTATTCAAAAATTTTATGTAATATACCATTGGAAAGCTCTTGAATCTAGTTTTCAATGGTATTAATTCAAAAATTTCTGAAGTTATTTTTATAGTCTAAAACTTCATGCCATTTTCATGCTCCAAATATGTTCATTTCATGTGACTTTTAAGCAAAATTTATAGGCATTCGAAAATTTAATGTTTAGAGGCCTTAACAATTGAATTTTTAGGATATAATATATCGTTAGAAAAATATTTGAGTGTAGTTTCTAATGGTTTAAGAATCACTCAATTTGAAGGTCATTGATTAAGTCAAAATGCTTTCATAATGAGAAATGTTCCATGAGGCAGAATATGTATGAACTTGAAATGCATGCATGTTTTAACATCAAGTAATTCATTATACAATTTTATTTTAAATGCTTAAATGAATGGTTATGTACATACAATTACAAATCAAACATAGGTAAAAATGACCAAATGAATAGTAACCTATACAAAATGAATAGTAACCTATGAATGGTGCCCTTGACCAAATGAATAGTAACTCACCAAACAATTTTGGCTATCTAAAGAATGAAGGTCTAAAACATTTAAACTTCATGCTATGCTTGTTTAAACATTATAATTCATTACTACACTTAATGATATACACTTAGAGGTATGGAAACAAGTTAATATTACATACTTCATCATACCATACTAAGCCTTACATACATATGTCTATGCCAAATACATGACTTGTATATCAAAAAAAATGACTATATGATTTATGTATGCATTTACCTTTAAATGCAAAATGTGGTATACTAAGATATGAAATGGTACTTGAATGCTTCCTAAGCATGAAAATTGATTGGAATGTATGAATGGTAATACTAAGTGGTTATGAAATGGAAATTTGACAGGTTCTGATAATGAATTTCATACGTCTGCCCAAGCTTTTGATAAGGCAAAGAGGTGATAGGTTTGTGCTTCTCACTTTATGACCTCTCTTAAGGTCTTGAAATGTTATATTTACATTAAAATGCTGATATTATTCATAAATTGGATACACATGGTTGATGATAGCATCTAATGCACTTTCCATATGATCATTATACACCATCTACATTTCACGTCATGAATCATAAAAGCATACACATATATTCATAATAAGTATATAGAAGTTATAAGATGGAGAGATATAATATGAAAAGAAACATACTGGGTCAATCTTCCTGATTGGAAGTAAAAATACGGATTCCCTCAACGGAATCATACAGCAACCTTCCTAATATGAAGTAAAAATATGGGTTCACTAAACCATACAGTTATGTGTTTACCCTATTATAAGAGATGAGTACCGGTACATAGAGGGACCCATAACATATTGAAGTTGTGCACAATATTATAGTAAGAGATGAAATGTTACAAAAGAATCAGAGGGAGAGTGCAAAGCATGGATGCATTCTCAAAGGCATACATCATCATTCATATATGATATCAATACAGAGATTGATAATAGTTAATGTACAATATTATTCTTACATGATAATTGATACATGGAATTATAAAAAGGCCCTAAATGGTATTTATTCTTATACTAACAATACCAAATGTTCATTAGTGATAAAGTATGATGTTATTGATGCGATATGATATCTATACACTATCTCATGAATATTAATCTTGATTTGATAATGGTTATCCTTATTGTATAAAAGTATGCCTTGCATACATTTTTATAGCACCACTAAGTTTTATACTCAGCGTTTGTCATTTGATGAATGTAGGTCCTAGTTTATTTGGGGAGCATTGAGAGTAGCTGATCTAAGTTAGCAAAGGTCAGGACTTACACGAAGCCCTATCCTAAAAGCATGAAAATCTATGAAAGTACAGCAGTAAATATAAGGTACAATTTGTAGTGGTTCAGCACAACTCTTTGCCTATATCCACTTCTCCTAAGTCTCAACTTAGGGTTCCACTAGACCAATACACAATACAATAATGAATTCTTCAATCAAGAATTCAATCTCTAGTGATTTTAAGGCTCACACTCAAACCTTTACAATACCAATCAATCTTACAGTAATCTACTTTCAATTACAACAATAATGCCCCAAGCATTAATCACACACCAACCCAAGATTACAAATCAAAAGCTTAGGTTGTGAAAGAGTGAGAAAGAGTGAGATATAATCACAATGCAAGTGAGATTAAGTATCTAGTAAAGAAACTTACTTGAGAAAGCTAATCTCAATAATGTAGAAGCATAATACAAAGAATAGATACATTAAAATGAAAGAAGTACTCAAAATAGAGCTATTAGAAAGATTTAAAATCTTTTTATAAATGTGCATAGAATTTTATGAGTTCCCATATGCTTGTACCGCTGCTTGAAACACAATTCAATTTTAGGCTGAATGGTTGGTACAGCCATACCACCAAATTGGTACGCCCATATGAAGCTCTCAGTAACTTTTGCAACATGGTTTGACCATCTAATACCATCATAAGAGTCAAAACATAAAATGTGGTATGACCGTACCAGGATCGGTACACCCGTATCAAGCACACTTTCATAATTCAAAATAGAAACAATATGGTATGATCGTACTAGAATAGGTACACCCATATCTAACACAATTTGATAAGTCAAATAAAACAGAGTTGGTACAATCAACTGCATGCCCGTACCACATAAAATACCACTGTGGTATGCCAATACGAGATCCTTACGCCCATACCATCATCATTTTTAACATTTTAAAATTAAATTAACTTAAATTGATTTAACAAAACACAAGCATCAAAATCATAGGTCTAATAATCTTCTACTTTTTGATGTTGACAATCAATTTAAGTTCAATTCATAAAAACATGCTCAAATTATTAATTTTAAAAATCTCCCCCTTTGTTTTAGAATTAATGTAATTAAATTCAATTCAATAATCCAATTTAAAAAAGAAACACATGATTAGAGCAAATCATAAATATAAATGATCAAAGTAATAAATATATGAAGAACTGCATCAAATATATATCAAGGGAAATAAATGAATACATTAAATATATATTAGAGCAATGAAAAAAATACATCAAGATCAAAGTCAACAAAAATCAAAAACTTAACTAACTAATATTGTCTCTCCCTAAAATATCTCTAAAACATCTCCCGCTTTATCAATATCAAAAAAACAATCATCAAGGTGAAAGAGGAGGGATAAATAGGTCTAATAGGGTGCTGATGGATTCAAGAGTGGTAGTAGTGGTAGCCTGAAAGTCCTGGAACTCTTGAGTATGCTGGAAGAGTTGCTGATCAATAGAGTCAAATCAATGCTCAAACTCGTCAAGTCTAGTATTGAGCGCCATAAACTGCTATGAAATTATATCAACAATAGATGGAGTAGCAGCAATAAGATCAGCAGTAGTAGAAGGAGCAGTAGTAAAATCAGGATTAGTTACACCATAAGAGGATCCACCCTCATATTGTCTCTAGCGTTTATAGCTCAGGACCACTTGGCATCTGGCATCATCATGAGGGGAATCTGTGCGGGCTCAGAGCTCAGGGAAAGTGTCATCCTTTGCATACTCTATGCTCTCTAGGATAGGCACTTGCATGTGCCTACACACCTTGACAGCTTTGGTACGATATAGTACCACTATATCATTGAAAAGCCCCAATGCCAATAAATGCTCCAAGTGTCTCTTGATGTACTCTGTATGAATAAAGTACTCATTAATGCAATTTGCCTCACTGAGCATAGAATGCTTAATGAATGACATGTTAAGATTTGAATCAGTGGGTTTAGGAGAAGGAGAATTAGCCGAAAAGGATTTCAGTGAATGACAGATATGGTGAATAAGAGGACCAAATAGAATAGCATGACCTGGAAATTTTAGTCTGCCAGTATCATAGAATTAGTTCTGCAGCCAATGACCAAACTAAATAGGGGTACCAATGACCATAGAATTTAGGAAGATAAGGTCATGACCAGTGACAGTGTCATTCAGCTCTGATCTCTTGAAGATAGGATAGGTGATCAGGTGATGACAGTAGAAGAGAGGGGGGGATTTCAGATATGAGGCTTTAAGCCTCAAAGGACGGAAAGGAGTATCGAGTATGATCTCCTTACAGAATGCATTGCGATCAAAAATCACAGATTTGGCATTAGCAATGCCATTAGTAGGAAAATCAAAAATACCATCAAACTCAATTTTAATAAGTCTAAGGTTTTTACAAAAGAGTTTGAAGGTGCAAGTGTGGGATATATCGAGTTTAAACATTTGTAAAAACTCAAAAGCAATAGATTGAATAAAAATGGTTATCTAATAAAGCAAAATTAGACCAGCCAATGTTAGCCAAGAAATATCTAACATTGGCCTCAAGTCTGACCTGGGATAGAGTGGCTACGCACGTAAAATGATAATGAGCAAAAGTTTTCTCGTTCAAACTTGCCTGTCAAGACCCGAAACAGGTAAATTAACATGAGGGGCATCACTATCAATCTGGAGGCATTTGCCCTTGTCTCAACCTTGAGATAAAGAGCCACTACATGTATCGCATGATGTCATTGTGCACAAAAATCAAAAGTTTTTCAAAAACAGAATTTTTTCAAAAATTCGATAGAAATTTGACAGAATTTTGAAAATCTATAACTTTTCAAACACAATGAAATTCAATCAAATTTGACATACAACATAATATGATAATTTGGAACAAATAACTCTAAAGAACCTAAGTCAAAAAATGATTAAAAATAGCAAAAAATCATAAAATACAAAGTATTCAAAAAAAATGCATGAAAAATTAAGAAAAACTAAATGAAAACTTGAGATTTTGGGCTCTATAGACCAAAAATCAAGACTAGATTGAGGGGGACTAAGTTTTTGAGTGATTTGGGATTGATTTTAGGTGATTTGAGTGAAAAATGGGTGAAAAATTGAATGAACATTGTCAGCAGCTAAAGAGAGAACTGAGAGAAAAAGCTGAAAAATTAGGTTAAATTTAGGTTTTTAAGTCACGTACAGGCGTACCGATTCTCATACAGCCATACCAACTCATGAAAATTTGAAATTTTTGAAGAAACATATTGCTTATGGGTGTACTGATTCTCGTACAACCTTACTGATCTTATGCCTTACATATATACGAGCGTACCAACTTTGGTGTACGGTCGTACCATTGCTTCGGTAAAATTTAGAATCTTTGAAGTTTTAGGCATACATGCATACCAAATCACTTATAGCCGTACCAAGCCTATTTGAAAAATTTTAGAATTTTGAAAATTGAGGCGTATAGGTGTACGAGTTTATGTACAACCATACCAAAATCACTGAAATTTCTCTTATTCTCATATAGGCATACTCCTAGGGATGTACACGTACAGGCGTATAAGTTCACGTACGGCTGTATGCGTACTGAAAGTTAGAATTTTGAAGAGAATTTTAAGATCTATCCTAAAATTTTTAGAGTCTAAAATACATCCCTATTTTAAAAATGATCCATCTGTCATCCTTAACTCATGTTTAATGAAGTTTAAATGTTCTTCACATAGAGGTTTTATGAAAATATCCGCAAGTCGATGAGTTATATCAATGAATTCTAATACAACCTTCCCTTTTTGCATATTATCACATAAGAAATGATGCCTAATATCTATATGCTTACTTCTAGAATGCTATATAGGATTCTTAGATAAATTTATGACACTAGTATTATCATATTTGATAAATGTACATGACATACAAACATTATAATCTCTCAATTATTATTGAATCTTTAACACTTGAGCACAACAACAACCAGTAGATGTATACTTAGCTTCAGTAGTTAATAGAGAAATATAATTTTATTTCTTATTAAACCAAGAAACCAAATAATTTCATAGAAAATGACATGTTCCAGAAGTACTTTTCCTATCTAACATATTTCCAGTAAAGTCGGCATCAGAAAAAACAATCAAGTCAAATGAAACATCTTTAGGATACCACAAGCCATAATGCATAGTACCAATCAAGTATTTGAAAATACATTTCATAACACTCAAGTGAGATTCCCTAGGTGATGCTTGAAAATGAGCATACATACACACAACAAACATGATATTAAGCCTAAAAGCATTTAGATAGAGCAAACTATCTATCATACCTCTATACTTTTTTTGATTTACTTATTTACCACTTTCATCCAATAAAAGCTTGGTTGTAATGCTCATAGGCTTTTTGCTTGCTTTAGCATCATCCATTCCAAATTTCTTTAATATCTCTTGAGTGTATTTAACTTGGTTGATGAAGATTCCATCTTCACATTGCTTGACTTGAAGTCCTAAGAAATACTTCAATTCTCCCATCATGCTCATCTCAAATTCTCCTTACATACACTTAGAGAATTCCTTGCACAACTCTTCATTAGTAGCACTGAATATAATATCATCAACATAAATTTGCACAAGTAAAATATCATGTTTATAGTTTTTAATTAAGAGTGTGGTGTCTGACTTGCCTTTTTCAAAATCATGATCAATAAAAAATAAGCTCAACCTATCATACCATGCTCTAGGAGCTTGTTTTAGTCTATACAAAGCTTTAGTAAGTTTAAAAATATGGTTTGGAAAGTTAATCTTCAAAACCAAGGGGTTGTTCAACATACACTTCTTCTTAAATAAAACCATTTAGAAATGCACTTTTGACATCCATTTGAAATAATTTGAAATTCATATAAGATGTATATGCCAATAACATTCTAATTGCTTCTAATCTAGCAGCATGTGCAAAGGTCTCATCATAGTCTATACCTTCTTCTTGACTATATCCTTGTGCCACTAATCTAGCCTTATTCCTAGTTATAGCACCATTCTCATCTAACTTATTTTTAAACACCCAACTAGTTCCAATAACAGAAGCATTCCTAGGTTTAGGTACTAAGGTCCATACTTTATTCCTTTCAAATTAATTAAGTTCATCTTGTGTAGTAATAACCCAATTTTCATCGTTTAAGGCTTCACTAATGTTCTTTAGTTCTATTTGAGATATGAATGCAAAATTGTTATGAATGTCTTTAAAATTAGAATGAGTAGTTACCCCTTTTGATATTTCACCTATAATTAGCTCTTTAGAGTGCCCTTTTGGAAATTACCAATCTTTTGGAAGATTATGCGAGATTGTAGTAGTGGCAAGGTAAGGAGGAAGCTCATTGCATTCTTCCTTTTCAACATCTTTAGGGATCATCTCTTGTTGGTTCTCATGTTCCTTTTCTTATTCCATTAGAATACCTATATCATCATCAATAAGATCTTTTCTTGGACCAAAGGGGTTAGTATCATAAAAAAAATATACATTGACTCTTCAATAAACAAAGACCTTTTATTAAAAACCCTATATAATTTACTAAATGTTGCATATCTAAGAAATAAACCTTCATCTCTTTTAGGATCAAATTTTCTAAGACTATCTTTGGTATTTAAAATGTAGCACTTGCTGAATACTCTAAAGTATGAAATTCTTGATTTTCTATCATTTCATAGCTTATAAGGAGTTTTATTCAAAATAGATCTTAAATGAACTTTATTTGAAACATAGCAAGCAATATTGACCACTTTAGCCCAAAAGTATGATGGTAATTGATATTCATTAAGCATTGTACATACCATATCACAAAAGGTTCTATTTTTCCTTTCAACTATCCTATTTTTTTAGGAGTTCTAAGAGATGAAAAGTTATGATTAATGTCATGCAAATCACAAAATGACTGAAAGTTTTTATTTTGAAATTCCTTTCCATAATCATTCTTAATAGATGAAATCCTTTTTCATTTTGAACTCTTTTGGTTAATGTTTGAAAAGCATTGAATGCATCATCTTTATGAGCTATAAATGAAACCCAGGTAAATCTAGAGTAATCATCAACCACAACAAATGCATAATGCATGCCTCTTAAACTAGCAATCCTAGTAGGTCTAAACAAGTCCATGTAAGGCAATTGAAGGGGTTTAGTTGTTGTTACCTTGTTTTTTTACCTTAAATAAGGACTTTATTTGTTTTCCCATTTAACAAGCTTCATATACTTTATCCTTGAGAAATTTGATCTTTGGAAGTCCAACTGCATGCTCATTCTTTCCAAGATCTCCAGTGTTCTCAAAGCTTACATGTCCAAGCCTTCTATGCTATAGCCATGAGTCCTCACTTATAGAAATAAGAAACTTAACACTTTTGTTAGTAAAAGACTCTAAATCAATTACATAAACATTTTTAATTTTTTCCCCTTGAAAAATCAACTTGTCATCATGTATCCTATAGACCAACCTTTAGGATCAAAGATAACCTTATAACCATTATCATAAAGTTGACTTATGCTTAATAAGTTATATTTTAATCCTGCAACTAATAAGACTTTGTTAATGGAAAAATTAAATTCCTTACCAATCTTACCAATTCCAACCACTTTACCTTTGGCATTGTCTCCAAATATGACATTACCACCATCCCATTTTTCAAGGTTGGAGAAGAGGCTTGCATTTCTGATCATATGCCTTGAGCATCCATTATTGAGGTACCATTTATTTACACTTATCTTGGATCTCAAGCATACCTATCAAAACAAATTATCATACCTCCAATGGTGTAACATGCTCTCGTAGTGTGATTACCAACTTCCTACGTTAGCAAATTGATAACCACCCTATAAGGGATTGGAATAATTAACCTGTTAAATACTGCATAATTTTTTTTGAATGATGTAAAACATGTATAATGATATACCACCTGTAAGCATTCCATAAACCATTTTTCTCCTTTGAAACACATGCAAACTTGTTTTTAAGGGATTTTTGTTTCTTAGCTAATTATTCATACTTTTTTGAAAGTTCTTCTAATGCATCATTCTCATCATCATCATAATCATCATTATTACTATAATAAGATTGGGAAGATATGGTTACCTCATCTTTATCATCATCCAAGAATGCTATGAAGCAAAGGTTTGTTGCTCATCTCTGGACGCATCATCATGAGTCTCACTATCATCATCCCAAGTTACTTTTAATGCTTTATTTTTGAAAGGCTTGAATGGCTTATTAAGTAGAGGACATTTATTCCTCATATTTCTCAGCTTGTTGCATTCACAACAAACTACAAGACCCCTCTTGAATGTATCTCTTTTATTTTGATCCTTTCTTACTTCAAATGGCTTCCTAGGATCCTTCTCAAATTTCTTCTTTTTCATAAGAAGATTCTTTATTCTTTTAGAAAGGAGAGCTACTTCATCATTAATTTCTCCTTCACTTATGGAAGAAGCATCATCTTCCTTTGAAGCTTTAAGTGCTATTCCTCTCCTTTTATCTTCTTCAACTCTTTGCTTGAGAGTAATCTCATGAGTAAGAAGCTTTCCAAGTAGTACATTGGTTGATAAAACTAACAAGTCATTTACTTCTTCAATTGAGGTTACTCTAGCCTCCCAATACTTCTTTGGAAATACTCACAAGAACTTGTTATTGATGTCTTTCTTTTGGTAAATCTTGCCTAACTTCATCAACCCATTTGTAATCACTATGAGGCAGTTGTACATTTCTGATATGCTATCATTCACCTTCATTGTGAATAACTCATATTGATGAGTTCGAAGTTGCACCTTCTTAGTTCTAACTTGATTGGTTCCTTCATAGTGAGTCTTTAAGGCATCTCAAATTTGTTTAGTTGTAATACAATGTGAAACACATCCATATTCCTCATGACTAATTGCATAATACAACATATTCATTGTTAGTGTATGCTCTAGAGCATCATGTGTATTTGTACTATACATTTTCATTAATAAAAGCATTATTCATTATATAGTACAATTTTTTAAATGAACTTATCTTACTTGGAGTATTAAACTATATATTGAAGTCCATGATATTGGAACAGTGCAAAAGAATCCATAAAGAGTTTGTGGAATTAGATTCTTATTGTATACAAATGTTCAATATCTAAATATCCATGATCATGGTATTAATAAGAATGGACATTATTAATATGGGAAGATCAGCACATGTTACACTTCCTATTTAAGGATGATTCTCATTCATCATGACATGAGATGTCTAAAGTGAATATGTGGATGAGTAGTATAGTACTAGTTCATTGGAGACCTTGCCAGTGAGATTTCATATGGA
>CANYBF010545522.1:0-18525 GCA_948192965.1 Dalechampia spathulata | reverse complement strand
ATTACCCAAATATTAGGAGGTCAAATATTGGTTTGACTTCAACCCTTCCATATCAGACACCGCTGTAATAAACTCCTTTCACCATCACTATCTCTTTTAGGTTTGAGTATGGATTAATGTCAACTCAATGTATGACTAATTATACTAAGTCATACCCTAAAATATATTTCTCATGTCATATAATCTTTATTCCCAAAATGCCCCTGTGAATCATATTCACCCTAGGCATCCTACTCCGGCCAGAGATTCCTGAATAAAGACTACTTCATGAATCATTGAGATAACCCCTACAATTAATCTGGGGTGGTGAATCCTCTATTGACATTCAAATATCTTCAACCACTTTATACCATACCCAACCTCCAAACTATGAATGCCTCCTAAGGAGGAATAAAGCATATGAGTCAGAGTATAGTAATCCATAGTTAAGATAACCTTGATATCTCAAGTCTAATGATACTTGCACTACTGATATGAGTGAGATATAATTTCACAGACATAGATCAATTATCCATATGAAATCTCACTAGCAATGTCTCTAATGAACTAGTACTATACTACTCATCCACATATTCACTTTAGACATCTCATGTCATGATAAATGAGAATCATCCCTCAATAGGAAGTGTAATATGTGCTGATCTCCCCATACTAATAATGTCCATTCTTATTAATACTATGATAAGGGATATTTAGATATTGAACATTTGCATACAATAAGAATCTCATTCCATAAACTCTTTTATGGATTCTTCTACACTATTCCAATATCATGGACTTCAATATATAGTTTAATACTTCAAGTAAAACAAGTTCATTTAAAACATTATACTATATAATGAATAATGCCTTTATTAATGAAAACGTATAGTATAAATACACATGATGCTCTAGAGCATACATTAACAAAAACCTAGCAATTTTTATGGAAAAAACATTCAAGAAATCATAAACTGCAACTATCTCATTGAGCTTTGATCTTTCTAACTGAATATCTCTCAAAGGTGTTAAAAAAGCCTGACAACCCTATGTCAATAATTTTTTTGCTAGTAGTTATTGAGATAATAGTAAGTGTTACTAGTTGTTTATAACCTCGTATCCTAACACTAGCATAAATAGGATCTTCGAACACCACTATCTTTAGTTTACAATCAACCATTACTTGATATTTGGACAACTAATCTATCCTTAATATCATATTATATTCTTTAAATGGCATTTCAATTCAATTAGATGGGAAACTTATTGTTGAAATGTGATTGGTAAGTCATAAAAACATTTAAAAATTTTATGAAAGCACGTTTTTCATTGATCTTTACAATTACCATACATTAAAAATATATGAAATAGGTCATGGCATAAGTTTTGTAACACTTACATGAACTCTAATCTCCTTGATTTATGTTCATCAAAAAAGTTATAACAAAATTTTCTATCCCCAACATAAAGGATCTTCAAGCTATCTATACAAGTAGAGAATCAGTTTAGTAATTAAAATTATAAAGACTCATTTTAGAGACTAGTAGAAGAGAAAGGTGTAAGAGTAATTCTTGAATCATGTATAATGAGCTCGCTCTTAAAGAACCAAATCCTTTTGTTTATGCTAGATTTGATTTTTCTTGTTCATTTATCTAAGAGAATGTGAGGAAGAAGAAGGAGGTAGAGAATTATGTTTATGTAAACCTAAAATTATATGTTAATTAACCTAATTAGGCTTAGGTGGTGCTAGGGCTATCTAAAAAGCTTATATGTCATGACAGATAGGCTGACTTAATCTACTCAGTATATGATATGTCTAACATATTCTAAAACCCTAATTAATCATATAGCAATCACACAACCATCCTCGTTTAGTCAAGTAATGCATGTACAAATCATGTGAGACATGCACGTGCATAATCACATGCATGGCATGTGCATTCCACCTGCAAAATTGTATCATTCATATTTAGAGTTTTACTTATCATAATTGCATGATCTTGGTATTAAATCAAAACTTTCATCATGCTTTATCTAATAAAAATGAAATATTCAAGTTAACTCACAACCTTGAAACAATATCTCACATTGAATAAACTTTCATTATCTTTATTTTTGATCCCGTAACTTTTTTGTATGACCTTTTGGGTGGTTCTTCACATGTTGATAACATATTATAATATTATTAAATCTTGTTTAATAACCTTTTATATAAGTCATGAGTGGTTTTTAGTGGCACATCATAACTACTCAAATGTTAAGAGGTCATTAATTTAACTATAACCCTTCCATATCAGATACCCATTTGAATGAACTCCTTTCACCATCCATTATCTCACTTAGGATTGAGTATGGATTAATGTCAACTTGATACATGACCAAACATGTTAAATCATGACCTACACTGGATGTTTCATGTATAATAATATTTATTCCCAAAATACCCTTATGAATTCATTCACTTTTAAGCATTCCCCTATGGCCAAAGATTCTTGAATGAAAGATTACTACATGCATCATTGAGATAAAGCCCATATATGTAATCTATGGTTATGAATGCTTTATTCATATACAAATATCTTTAACTACTTCACACTACACCTAACCACCTAACTATGAATGCCTCCTTTAGAGGAATAAAGCATAAGAGCCAAAGTGTAATAATTCATAGTTAATATAACCTTGATATATCAAGTCTAAGGATACTTGCACTACTTATATCAATGAAATATATATTTTATAGACATAGATTAGTAATTCATATGAAATCTCACTAACAAGGCCTCTAATGATCTAGTACTATATTGTTCATCCACATGTATAATTTAGACAACTCATGTCATAGTTAAGGAGAATCACCCCTTAATGAAAGTATAACATGTGTTGATCTACCTGCATTAAAAAAGGCCAATCTTATTAATACTATGATTAAGTAAATTTAGATATTGAACATTTGCATACGATAAGAATCTCATATTATAGACTCTGTATGAGTTTTCCTTGTATTATTCAAATATCTTGGACTTTATTATTTAGTTTAATACTCTAAGTAAAACAAGTATATAAAATACTATACTTTAATAATGAATAATTCCTCTTATTGATTAAATATTCAATTACATACAAAACATGATGCTCTAGAGCATATACCAAAAAACTCCCACTTACATTAGAGCCAATCATTCATGAACTTCAACCCCATTAAAGCAACATGGCTATCATGGTTGCTCTATATCAATATCTGAATAAGAGGGTCCACTATAATCTATTATGTAAGAACTCTTTTATCATCTACTTCTCCTCTTCAAATGATCTCTCTAATCAAATGGTATCTTTTAAGTACATGCTTGGACTTCTGATAAGACCTAGGTTGCTTTACTTTTGCTATAGCTCCATTATTATCTCATAACAGAGGAACAAGACTAGCACTTAAAGGAACCACTTAAAGTTCATGAATGAACTAATCCAAATAGCTTCCTTAGCTGCATTTGATGTTGCAATGTACTTTATCTTTATTGTTGAATCTGTTATAGTTTCTTGTTTGGAACTTTCTAAATGACAATCCTACCATTCATTACAAACATATAACTTGATCATTATTTATAATCTTCTTTATTTGATTGAAAATTGGCATTATAATACCCACTTTTTTGTAAATCACCCTCTCCATATACTAAGAACATGTCCTTAATTCTTTTTAAGTACTTAAGGATGTTCTTGATAGCTACCCAATCTTCCTCTCTATAACTGGATTGGAACCTACTCATAACACTCAAAAATAATGTTACACCAAGTCTAATACATAACATAGCATACATAGTGGATCCAATTGTAAAATTATATGGAACCCTAGTCATACAATTGTTCTTCTCTTATGTCTTTAGATACAAGGCCCTAGAAGGCTATTTCCTATGTACTATAGGAATATGACCCTTCTTTGAAAGATCCATGCTAAACTTCCTTAGCACTTTTTTTATGTATTTAAACTATGAAAGAGCAATTAGCTTCCTTGATCTATCTCTATAGATTTTTATGCCTAAAATATAAGCAGCTTCTCTTAGGTCTTTTCATGTAGAATTGTTTGGATAACCAAACTTTTTATATTATACAGAAAAGATATATCATTTACTATGAGTAGTATGTCATCTATATGCAATATTAAGAAAAGCAATTGCACTCCCACTAGCTTTCTTGTAAAGATAAGGTTCATTGACATTTTGAATGAAGCTAAACTCTTTAACTGCTTCATCAAAACAATTATTCCAACTCTTTGATGGTTGCTTCAATCCATAAATGGATATTTGAAGTCTGTATATCTTGTTACTATTAATGGATATGAAACCGTCAAGTTGTGTTATATACACTTCCTTAAGCAGATTTCTATTCAGGAAAGTTATCTTCACATCCATTTATTATATCTCATAATTGAAATGAGCAACAATAGCAAGTAAAATTCTAATGGATTAAAGCAAAAGTACATGAGAAAAGTCTCATCATAATCAATTTTTGCTCCTATCAATAATATTTTGCTACTAAGTAAGCTTTAAAGGTAACAATATTACCATCGATGTTTATCTTCTTCTTGATGATCCACTTGCACCCAATGGGTTTAATCACCTTAGGTGGATCAACCAATTTCAAAACTTGGTTTTCAGATATGGAATCTATTTTAGACTACATGGTCTTCAAGCATAAGTCACATTCTAAACTCTTTATAACTTTCTCATAATCTAAAGGTTTATCATTATTAATTTATAAGACTTCTTTGTTTTCATAAACAAGGAATCCATACTTCTCAAGTAAAGTTCTTACTATAGTTTAGGGTCTAAGATCTAGTGTTTCCATAGGAACTATTTCTACATCATCATGTAGAACATTAATAGGATCAATTGGTTGATCTACTTCATCTCATGATTGTTGAACTTTATCAAGTTCAACCTTACTCCCACTATCTCCTTCTAGAAGAAACTCTTTCTCTAAGAAAGCAACATGCTTTAAAATAAACACCTTTTGTTCCAAATGATGATAGAAGTAATGCCCTATACATTCCCTAGGATAACCCATAAAATAACATTTATTAGATTTAACATGCAGCTTATATGACATTATCCTCTTCATATAGGCAGGATAATGCTATACGTTCAAATAAGAAAGCATCGATTTCTAGTCTATAGTGCATAACCCCAAAATGGAGTAAAGTCAATCAATTTAGATGGAACTTTATTCAAAACATGTATAATAGTCTATAGTTCATAACCCAAAATGATTTGGATAAGTTTGTAAGGCTCATCATGGACCAAACAATATCTAACAAAGTTTGATTCTTCCTTTCTGATACACCATTATATTGTGGTGCATATGGAGGTGTCCATTGAGATAATATCCTATTATCTCTAAGGTAGTCTAAAAACTCTTCACTTAAGTATTCACTAGCTTGGTCTAATTAAATAGTGTTAATAGTCTTACCAAGTTATTCTTCTACTTTATTTCTTAATCCTTTGATCTTTTTAAAGGCTTCAGACTTGTATTTCATCAAGTACAAACGTTTATATCTATAGCAATCATCAATGAATGTAATAAAGTAATTTTATCCACATCTTGCATGTGTAGACATAAGACCACATACATCTGAATGCATGAGTTCTAATACTTGCTTGGCCTTTTCACCTTTTCCTTTAAAGGGTGATTTTTTCATCTTGCTAATAAATAACATTACATGTTTCATATGATTCAAAATCATATGAACCTAAATTGATAAGTTTATATAACTTTAGATACTCTCCTTAACCTTTTAAGCTCATTTTAGTCATACGAGACATATCTTTTGTTTCATTGGCTTGAAGTCAAATTTGATCAAAATCTTATGTTCCATAATGGTTTTATCGACACCAAGCATGTGTTTGTAGCATAAAACAAAGGCTTTTATATGCTATTTCAACACTCTGATAATTTCTATTTTTTCATCAGAAGTTAAGTCAGATACAAACTAGAGAGGAAAGCATCTATCATCTATACCAATATTAGTAATTTCAATGCATGATGTATTAATATAAAAAATGCATTAAACTTCTTAATAATTTCAATGCATGATGTATTAACTATTTCTATTACATCAAACTTTGAAGGGACTATATCATGATCAAAGAGTACAAAGATAGGGGCATCATCATCTTCATATAAAATCTTATCAAAAGTACCATATACAAGTGTGGCAATGTCCTTGTAGACCTTCTAAAGTAATAAATCACCCATGTCCAAACTTTGTAGCTTTGCTTCCATTACGGTGACTATAATGGGCTTTGGCTCATGATGACTAATGGTGAGATAAAAAAACATCACCAAATATCTAAAAATCATCATCAAGGTTGATAGCAAAAGAAGTGGCAATAACCTTCTTACAATCTATCAAGGTTGATAGATTGTAAGCATCCTCAAAGATTATTAACTTTTGGTTGATGAAATCATCTAAGTTAAGCAACTCGGGAACTCCATTATACTAAGTCTCACCCTTGATAAATACAACCACCTTGCACTCCTTTAGCTTTTCTAAAGTGTAAGGGTTGAAGCTGATACAATGTCTATCCTTCCAGATAGTTGTAACAATATTGAACTCTACCATACCCTGCTGATACTAACCTAATCCTTTACTAGGTACAAAGTTCATGTTTTGTAACATCTTCTCCATGGTAGGGCTTGATTGGTATAAGCATGACTCAAGTTCTTCGATGGTAGTGATCTGAAAATCAGTCATAAATAAAACATCTTCCTTAATGTATGCTAAGGCTACCTCATCGTCAGCAGTAATAGTAACCACACCATTCTCATGTGAAAATTGTATCTTCTAGTGTAAGGCAAAAAACACACCTTCTAGTTAATGGAACCATGGCTGACCCAAAAGTGAGGTAAAGGATGCTGAGATGTCCAAAACTATAAAGTCTACCATTTATTTGATCAACTCGATAATGATAGTGAAAATGAAGGTATCTATAATCTACCTTTTACACTCATCATAGGTTTTAATTATAGTCTTAGATGGCTTTATATCTAAAGATTGGATCTTGAGCTTGGGCAATACCTTAAAAGGATAGGCATCGATACCTAAACCATCATCCACCATGACATAAGAAGTGGAGAAGTTCATGATATGCCCTCTGATGAAGATTGCCTTGTTATGAAGAATATACTCAGTTAATAAATATGCATTGGAAAAGGTAATCATATTGGACTTTAACTCTTGGTTCACCAACTAACTCTTCATGTTGAAGGCAAAGGCATATAGAGAAATTCTTGTGCTAGAGTGTACCTTGACAACAGCCTGTCAATGCTGTTAGGAAAATAACACCAAGTACCACATACTGATGTTAGCCTAAGTCTTCTTTAACTACTCAAGCATAACATTCTCAGGTTAAGCAATCTCTTTACCTTTATCAATAGGTTGTAAAGCTGGTGTACTACTCAAACCATCCTTATCCACTAGGGGTTGAGCCTCTATTGGCTTCTTCAGAGCATCTAGTTTCTTTTTTAGGTTGGGAGGAGTGAACACCTTACCACTTCAGATCATGTTGCAAGCCCGAGAAGACATCTTATTAGCACCCAATCCTTTTTACTGCTTAAGAGCCTTTGATGATAGCTTAGTTGACTTAGAAATCCCAATTGACTCATCCTTCTTTAATTTTTGAACTCCTATAGATTTAGATATGTCAAACTTCTCAGTGGCTATAGACTCATCTTTTGAACTGTCATACTAAATGTTTATGGCACCAATATCAAACCAAGTTCTGGGTAAAAAGCTAATAGTAGAAAGTCTAGTAATGTTCTCACTATTGAAAGGAGAGAAAGAGCTAAGAACTAGAGATTCAAGGAACCCTGACTGGATCATGTAGGTGTGGTTGGCTTTGTGGTAGTTAGATAACTAGTTATTTTTTATGGACGGTTTGGACTTGTCAGGATCTTCAAGCTCCCCTAAGTCGATGAGATTTTGAATGACCCACCTGAGAGAGTGGCAATCATTAGTGTTATGGTTCTGATGTTAGTAGTAGTGATAGTAGGTTTTAGTATCTATTGAGGTTAAGGGTCGTGTTTAGAAATTTAACTTTATGGTATGATGAGCTTGGCTTTGAGGAGCTGCTTGAAAACCTTGAAAAGTGGCATCCCAAGATTTGAGTACCTCCAAGGTTGGCTAGTGTTTTGGATGATTAGGTTTGGTGATTATAAAGTATTTATGCGGTGAGATTTGTGTAGTATTTAGGTGTATATAATGGTTTTAGGCTCGATGGAGGAAGGCTCATTCTTCTTCAGCCTCTCAGTCTACTCAATCCTTTAGCCAACTAAATATATGTCCTCAAAAGTATGGAATATCTAATACTTCAACTTATCTTGATATAGTGGTGGTAACCCTATGATAAGCTTATTGATTATGTTCAACTTAGGTTACTTCTGTCTGACCAGCATAGCCTTATCCATCCATCAGCTAAAGTAGTCCATGAAAGACCTATTAGCTTTCTACTTTACCATCTCTAGGTCTAGTAGAGTAAAATCAAAATAGGATTTCAACCCATAATACTTATAGAAGGTAGTGCAAAGAGGCTTCCACTTGACTATGGTTGCTTTATTGAGATTGTCATACCAGGCCAATACTGGTTCCTCTGATGAGATGAAGAATAGTTTGACTATCTGCTCATTTGATAAATCAGTAGTCCTTATAATCATAGCTTAAGTATTCATGTTGTTCTTTAAATCCCCAACCCCAATGTGCTTGGAAATATTTGGGAGCTTGGAATTAATGGCTTTGATGAAAAAATCATCAAAGTGTAGATCAGAACCCATCTCCTTAGTCTTCATGATGAATTGCAACTATATTATCTTATGTTCTATTATAGAATTTTTACATTTTCAAATATCATGCATTTAAAGCAATGTATTATCATTACATCATACAAGTAAACCACCATCCCCTTATCCTTTATGGGAGCTTGCATAGTGATAAAGTCTCCATCGCTAAGCACTTTAATAATCTATTGTTGTAGGAGAGTGTTGAAAATAATGGAAAAGAGCTTAGCCATTAATTGATTTATTAAATGTTGGACAACAATGAGTGAAGCATCATTCAGAATAAAGCAAGCAATCTCAAATGGAGATGCAGCATTCTTAGGAATCTGTAGGTCTAAAATGTTTCTGTACATAAGAGAGAAAGTTAGCATGAATGCATATGAATACATATGCATTGACATATGATGTGACATATAGAATGTATCTATGTCTTATGCTAGGAAATGTCCTATGTTATGACTGTAAAAGAAACTTATTAGTGAAAATTTGCATGAGTATGCATGTATGCATGTTTAATAAGGGACATAAAAATGTTTGTGAATATGTAGCATATAATAATGCTCCCTGCCACCCTTATACCTCAATAAGACTAGTTAGTCAAAAATCTCCTAGGTGTGATACTAACCTAGAGTTAAATTAAGAAGTCTAGGAGCAATACTCTCAATATGTGAGATAACCAAAGGGTGATTATTGACAAATCATATGAGGGATTATGGTGAAAAGTCGATAATATCTTGAGGTGATCATATTTATATTGTAAGAGAATATCAATTGAATAAGCAAGAGGTTATGCAACATAACATGACATGTAAAATATGACATGACATAAGTATGACATGTGAAAGATGACATAGCATTAGCATGACATGTAAAGGATGACATAGCTTAGGCATGACATGTGATGATAACATGACATAGACATCACATATGGAAGATGACATGGCATAGGCATAACATGTGAAAGATAATATAACATAGGCATGATATATAACATGGGGGTTAGACAAAAGTAAGCATAGTAACACAAAATAAAACAATGGTCTGAGGAAAGGGATCAAGATAGATAGGGGATACATGATGAATAATGCTAATCACACATGCTACAGGAAAAATAGGTCTATTCTATTACAAAAGGGGTCTTTGTAGATACAAAATATGAGTTATTGAGCAACCACTCCACCACTTAAGGAAACATGACATCAGGTAGCAAGAGCTAAAATCTATGAATAAAAAATGCAAGTAAGCAAATAATATTAGGCAACAAAGAGAAATGTAGGATATGATTGACCAATACAATGCAATATGAAACCATGAATCAAGGGTTAAAGTCTAATGAATATGTTGACAACATTTATGATAGGGCATAATCAGGTTAATTATCCTAGATAGGCAAGCAATCATTAATAAGCTTGAATAAAGCACATAACAATATAACTTGACAACAGTCATAGCATGATATGGCATAGCATGGTAAGAATGACATCATATAGGCATGACATGCTAGTAATGACATGGTAAAGGCATGATATAGCATAAGCATCACATATGAAAGATGACATGTCATAGGTATGACATATGAAAGATGACACGACATAGGTAGGACATGTGAAAGATGACATGACATAGGCATGACGTATGAAAGATGATATAGCATAAGCATGACATGTGAAGATGACATAGCATATGCATGACATATATCCTAGCGAATAGATAAAAGTGAGCATAATATCATAAAATAAAATAATGGCCTGAAGAAAGGGATACATGATGAATACTGCTTATCATACATACTATAGGGAAAAATAGGTCTATTCTATTACAAAAGGGGTCTTTATAGATAAAACAATATAAGTTGTTAAGGAACCACTCCACCACTCAAGAAAACATGACATCAAGTAGCACGAGCCAACAAGCATAAATGGAAAATGCAAATAAGCAAATGATATTAGGCAACAAAGATACATGTAAGACATGATTAACCAGTCCAATGCTATATGAAAGCATGAATGAACGGCAAAGTCCAATGATTGTATTGATAACATTCATGAAAAATGCAATAAACATGAGTCGAGTCATAAAAAATGTTAAAATAAGCAATTTTAGGCAAAATCAATTAAGGACATAATTATAAGATTCTAAGATTAGGTGGAATCATTTATAAATAAATCGACATCCAATTAAGCATAATCATATCATTAAGCTTAAAAGTGTAATTAAAATGACATTTAATTATGAAATTAAGCAAACTTATATTGATTTAATAGAAAAAAAATCAAATTGATCATGAAAATCAAAATTGAAAGATTCTAACATCATTAAACATTAATTAGAGTTGTAATCAATATCAAATTTAATCTCAATCATATCAATTACAACTAAATGAAATAAAAAATAGCATTAGATTTTATTAATTACTTTTAAAACAAAAATCAATGAAATTGGAATGATTTATGATAAATCCATATCATTAGGATTATAGTGAGATCATAAATGCCACAAGAAACTTCAAATGAATTGAAATAGGAAGAAAACATGATCGAAAGTTTGAAGTTTAGTGAACCCATTACACTATATGCATCATATATAGTTTTTTATGCAATGCATATAATATAAAATGTTACTATATGCAATGCATAAATCATTACATGCATTGCATGAAGTGCTTGTCAGAAAAGAAAATCGTGTTTTTGACAAAAATCATAAATGTAAATTAACTATTTAATTGTTATAAAGAATTTAGACTATTCAACTATGGCATTTGAAAGTAAGCCAAATCACAATCCAAAATCCATCCCAAAGAGAAAATCACATGAAAGGGGGAAGAAAATGAAGCCTAGCAATGCTTGATAAAGCTTTAATCCTTGATTTCCATATGCGATTATAGCTTAAGAGTGATTAATTAGTCTTTAGTTACCTAACTTAGGCAAGCAAACATATATGGGCATGAAAGAAGGCTTAGAACTCGATATAATATAGCAACAGCCATAGCAAATATAGCATAATGAGCATGATATAACAATAATTGTAAATGAAACATGGTATATGCATGACACATAAGAAGTAACATGACATATGAGATGACATATGAGATGACATAACATAAGCATGACATATGAAATGACATAGCATAAGTATGACATGTGAAATAACATGGCATAAGCATGATATGTGAAATGACATGACATAAGCATGATATATGAAATGATATGACATAAGCATGACATGGTATAGCATACATCATATGATAATGATAAAACAAGCATAGCATAATAAGGCATAAAAACATGAATAAAATAATAATGGCCTAAAGAAAGGGATTGAGAGAGATGGGGGAATACACAATGAAATAAGGCTAAATCATATATAAAAAGGGGAAAATAAAAAAAAAAGAGATCTATTCTATTACAAAGGATCTTTAACAATATAAAAATCTGGACGTATAGCTACATCTCCTTTACTCAAGAAAACAACCTCAGATAGCATGAGCAAAAATGCATAAATGAAAAATGCAAACAAATGATGTTAAGCAATAAAAGAAATGTTAGGATATGGTTGATCAATCCTATGTCGTATGAAAGCATGAATCTAGGATCAAATCCCACGAATATGTCAGTAACATTTGTTAAACAAGAAATAAACATGAATTAACTTGTGAAAATAAATAGATTCTAAGAAAAAATCATTCATATACATAATTAGAATATTCTAAGATCATATGCGGCATCGCTTAGAAATAAGTCAACATCGAATTAAGGCTAATCATGTCAACAAACTAAAAATTATAATTAAAATGGCATTTAATTGAATAATTAAGTTAATTTAAGTTAATTTAATAGCAAAATCAATTAAATTGATCATGGAAATAAAAATTGGAAGACTCTAACATCTTTAAGCATTAATTAGAGCATGAATCAACATCCAATTTGACTTTAATCATATCAATTGCAACTAAATTAAATTAAAAATAGCATTTAACTTGATTAATTAATTTTAAGGTTAAAATCAATAAAATTAGAATGATTTATGATGAATCTATATCATTAAGATCACTATGAGATCAAAAATACAACTAGAAACTTCAAAGAAATCAAAAGTCAAAGTGAAAATGATGGATTTCTATCAAGCGATAATATTATATGCATTGTATCAGTGTATACATGCATCATACATAGTAAAGATGAAAGTGTATGTTGTATATAGTAAAGATGAAAGTATATACATCACACAAAGTGGTATGTATATCGCATGAAGTAAAATAAAAACTACATGTGTCGTATATAATAGTATATGCATCGCATAAAGTTATTTACCAAAAGAAGAAAATCATGTTTTTCAACCAAAGTCATGAATGCAAATTAATTGTTTGACTGTTATAGATCATTTAAGCCATTAGCAAGCCTTAAATGCTATCGTGGCATTCAAGAACAAGCAAAATCACAAACCCAACCTATTAATCAATGAAAATCAAAGGGAAAAAAAGAAAATGGAAAGAAAACCAACTCATCAATGCTTAGTAGAGCTTAATCTTCAATTTTAAAATGTGATTAGGGTTTGAGTGTGGTTAATTAGTCTCTAATTACCTAATTAAGAACTTAATTAAGTTAGATTAGATTTTGATAGAGTTTTTCCTTATAATTTATCATTTTAGGGGGCCTTTATATGTTAATACTTGAAGGGTATTTATAAAATCCAAGAGGTAAGAAGCTAAAATGCATTAGCAATATGGGAAAAAGTGAGATTTTTAACTTCATGCATCATATGAAGCGTTATATGTGATGCATAAAGTTGAAAAATGTACTTCATACTATGCATGAAGTTGAAAAATCACCTCATGCGTCAATTTACACAAGCTGTAAACTAGATGCGCCAGCATGTCCAAACAATTCATAAGGCTATGAAGCATATTTATGGAACTTGGTTTCGATAATGAGAACCTGTGTCAAGCTATATCTAGAAGAGAGCAAGTTTATAACACATGTGCATAAAAAAGCCAACTTCATGCATTGCCTTGTACAAGCTAAAAACTAGATGAACCATATAACCAAATGGTTTGTGGTATTGGAAATAGCATGTATGTAACTCAGATTCAAAAATAAAGTACTAAACTAAGCTGTATTGAGGAAAATCCAAAAATGCAAGGGTATGGGTGAAAATCAAGGGTCAACAGTATGAAAGTCTGGTTAGTAAGTAATATGTGTTATTACTTTATCTAAAATTATTAAATGGACACTAATTAAGAATTACAATTTATATACATTTGGCCCACCAAAAATTTGACTCTTTTATGGACATAAGAACTTTAATTATAGTTGGTTCAACTACTAACCCACTTATATGCTTGATTGAATATACTTGATAATGCTTTAAATAATTAGTTAAAAATTTCATATTTATAGACAAACTAAGGAAGCTCATGTTAGTGTATGCTCTAGAGCATCATGTTTTGTTGTACTTGAACGTTTTAATCACTGAAAGGCATTATTCATTATTTGATTTGCTTGAAAGGCTTTTAATTAAATAATGAATTCCATGATATTGGAACAGTACAAGGGAATTCATAAACAGTTTATGAAATGAGATTCTTATTGTATGCAAATGTTCAATATCTAAATTTATCCTGATCAATGTATTAATAAGAATGGATATTATTAATACGGTTAAGATTAGCACATGTTTGACTTCCTTAGGGGATGATTCTCATTCATCATGACATGAGTTGTCTAAAATGAACATGTGGATGGGTAATAGGGGACTGACTCATTGGAGACCTTGCCAGTGAGATTTCATATGGATGATTAATCTATGTCTGTGAAATATATCTCAATCATATCAGTAGTGCAAGTATCCTTAAAACTTGAGATAACAAGGTTATCTTAATTATAGATCATTATGTTTTGACTCATATGTTTTATTCCTCTATAGGAGGCATTCATAACTTAGAGATTGGATATAATGCGAAGTAGTTGAAGGGATTTGTTTATCAATAAAGGATTCACCACCCCAGATTAATTGTAGGGGTTTTATCTCATTGATTCATGTTACATCTTTATTCAGAGAATCTCTGGCTAGAGTGGAATGTCCATTGATGAATGAGTTCATAAGGACATTTTGAGAATAAAGATTATAGAACATGAAACATCAATTTAGGGCATGATTTAATGCACTTGATTATGCATTGAGTTGACGTTAATCCATACTTAAACCTAAATAAGATAGTGGATAGTGAAATGAGTTTATTGCATGGGATCTGATATGGAAGGGTTGTAGTTAAGCATATGACCTCTTGACATTTTGGGTAGTCATGATGTGTGACTAGACACCTCTCTTGATTTACATATGAATTTATATGTTGCCAAATTGTCAGGAACCCAAAAGGTCGTACACTAAAAGTTAAGATATCAATAACTTAGAATGGATGTTGATGAAATAGTATTATGAGATAACCTATATTTTATGTGTTTATTTGATAGAGAATACAATTATATGTTTTTGTTTTTTCTAGAAAAGTACTGCAGCCTCTTTTCTTTCAAGAAAAACTGAAGCTAAAAGAACACAAGAAGAAGAAGGAGATTCACTTAGAAGAAGTGAATCAAACATCCTTTCTACTCTCCTTTCTAAATCATTTTACTAGTCTCTAAACGATTTAATTTTGTAATCTGGATTACTAACTTGATCTCTTGACTTGTATGGATAGTTTGGAGATCCTCTACACTTGAGGATTGAAAAGTTTGCTACAACTTTTTTGATGATCAAGAAAGAAGGAGATCAGCATTAATGTAAGCTTTACATATCCTCCTTCTTAATATTTCTCTTATGTGATGTGTTATTACATGGGGTTGCAAAGATCCATAAAATACTTGCTTTGAAAATTTTAAAATTCACCTTCCGCTATTCAACAAGTGTTTTAATTTACCAACACTCCTAGTATAGTGGCAATGACACTATAATAAGCTTATTGATCATGTCCAATTGAAATGGCTTATATCTGACTAGCACAACCTTATCTATCCATCAATTAAATTAGTCCATGAAAGACTTATTAACTTTCTGCTTCACCATTTCTAAAGCCAATAGAGTGACACCAAAATGGAACTTGAACCCATAGTGCTTTCAAAAAGTAGTACAAAAAGGCTTCCATTTGATCATGGTTGCCTTGTTGAGATTACGATACTAGGCCAATGCTCATCCCTCTAGTGAAATGAAGAAGAGTTAGACTATTTACTCATCTGATAGGTCTGTAGTACTCATCATTATGGTGTAGGTCTTGAGATGATTCTTTAGATCCCCAACCCCACTATACTTGGAAACATTTAGGAGCTTGAACTTAGCAAGTAGCCCTTTAATAGCTTAAACTAAGAACTCATCAAAGTCAAGATCAAACCTCATCCCCTTAGTATTCATGATAGGCTGTAGTTATTCTATCTTTTGTTATAAAGCAGAGGTCTTAGACTTGCAAACATTATGCATATGAAGTGAGATCTCAACATCTGTCTCAGTGTTATCCAGATTGACTATTTTGCCTTTATCCTTCACTAGAGCTTGCAAGTTGATGAAATCTCAAAGATTGAGAGCTTCTCAAATCTACTATTACTGGAGAGTCTTAAAGTCATTGGTCAAGAGCTTGGCCATAGACTGATTAATGAACTGCTAAACAGTGGCAAGTGAAGGATCATCCAACATAAAGCAAAAAGTGTCAGATGGAGAAACAACATTCTTATCAGGCTATGAGTCTAACATGGTCTATACATGATAGAAAGAGTTAGCATGAATGCATGTTAATGCATATGTGATGGCATATGATGCACATAATACGACATATAGGATGTATTCATGACTTATGCTAGGAAACATCCAGTGTTATGGCTGCAAAAGAAAGTGGTTAGTGAAAATTATACATGAGCATGCATGTATACATGTTGGATAAAAAACATGAAAAGGTTAATGAATACATAACATATAGTAGTACTCCCTACCACCATTATGCCTCCATGAAAATAGATCAGTCAAAAATCTACTAGGTGGAATACTAGCCCAGAGTTATATTGGGAATATAAGGTGTGAAACTCTTAGCATGTGAGGCAAGCAAAAAATGATTGTTGGCCAATCATATAAGGGATTATGGTGAAAATCCAATAGCATTTCAGCATGATCATATTACTGTGATAAGAGAATGCCAATGAAATAGGAATGTGGTTATGGAACCAACACAAAATCATGAAAGGATTTTGACTCTTAACAAAGCAAGATGACATGTTCATATTGCTATTATAAGAGAATGCTAATAGAATAGGCATAAGGTATACAACCGTCATAGAATGATGAGAGGATTTTGACTCTTAATAGAGTAATACGAGATAAGAAAATAAGCCAGATTTAGGTAAATCCACTAATATGATAAGGCATAGATCCATATAGCATGCTAATATATGGTCTTAGTTTTGGAATGTTGTTATGGTTAGCTACATGGGTTTTAGTCCAATAAGAACAGGCTAAGCCATGTTATCAATAATATATCCAACTAAATGGAATCATCGATATAAGACTATATCTAACATCTATCCATCAAGAATCATCAAAGGTCAATAGTACAAGGTAGCAAGTGGTGAAGGAAGACTTGCTTTCCTGAGGAGTCGAATGGAGTTTAAGGTATTCACTCACCCACAATCATCGATTTGACATAGGATAAATCATGATGTGCAGATGTAAATTATGTACATGATATGTGATATAATTACCATGACTAGAATGGGAAAATTGATATGAAACTCTAAGATTTCAATGTCACCACACTTTTTCTATTTGTCCCTAGTGGATATGGGTGGTGCTTTCATTATAACCCAAGGTGAGGATTACAATGCATGGACCAGGGATCCACTTGGAGCAAAAATGCAATCTTCTCAAGGAGCTACCTTGAGGAATGAGATGGACTTAAAGGAGTAGCAAGATGGAGATGCTATTGGATGGTTCTAGATTTGGTTCAATCAACTTATTAGCATGAGTGCTAAGTCAAACCCTTTAAAAATGGGTTTGGGTGGTGAAGATCTATTCACTTAGAGTTTAAAATTCAATTTTACCATTTTAGTCAAGTTAATTACCCTAAGCAAATGAGCATTCATAAGCATTCATAAGCACACAAAGTGGTATAGCATGGCAACAATCATAGCAGATATAGCATGGTAAATATGATATGGCAATCATGGCATGTGAGATGATATGGCATAGGCATGACATTTGAGATGACATGGTATAAGCATGATATTTGAGATGACATGGCATAAGCATGACATGTGAGATGACATACCATAAGTGCTGACCTTGACTTTTCACCCGTATATGCAATTTTAGATTTTCATCGATTCAGCTCGGTACAGGTCCCCAATGTCAACCCCAGTTTGCATAAATGCATTTTAGCTTCCTCTGAGTGTTCTGAGCATACGGAGCAGTTACATTTTGCTCGTGCAAGGTGGAGCGCATGCAAAAAAAGACATTTGGTTGGGAGCCTTCTCGGCACCAAACCTAACATGCTCTGTAACATACAATGTCTTAGAACATAAAATGATGCTTATTGGGTATAAGGTGTGTTAGTGTATGCTCTAGAGCATCATGTGTATTTGTACTATACGTTTTCATTAATAAAGGCATTATTCATTATATAGTACAATGTTTTAAATGAACTTGTTTTACTTGGAGTATTAAACTATATATTGAAGTCCATGA
>CANYBF010544992.1:0-40879 GCA_948192965.1 Dalechampia spathulata | reverse complement strand
TAAATGAACACTGAGATGGAACAAGGATACCTTGAATTTGGAAATTAGTGTATTTTGTGGAAGTAAACCATTCACCATTATAGTGAATCAATATTGGTACTGAATCCTGCATCTTTATTTCCTGTGTTGTTGCTGTCTTCTTTTGCGTTGGAGCTGTATATTATATTAACTGCTGCAGGTTTATTGGATAGCTGTTGGAGGTTTCTTTCTTGATTGATTTTTTGATTTGGTACTGTTTGATTGGATTTGTATGGAAGCTGAGTGTTTTGTATGGAAGATTGGGGTTTGTATGGAGGCTGCGTGTTTTATGTATGTGTTTTAATGAGGGTTTTATTTGATAAGGAAGTTTTTTGATTTATAAAATCTCATGAGATTCTATTTTGATATTTTCCAATTTATCATGATAAATTAATATTATAAAAGTTGGTATTTTTGTAAGAAAAAAAACAGTTGGCAAAGTTAAAAAAACCAATAACCTAGGCGGGATTTTCAAAAATTTCCCATTACTATACGGCCGAAAGTGCATTTAAAAGCCTGCCCACTCCCAAGTTAAAAACAAGTACGGCTTCCCTCTTCCTGCTCCTGCCTGAATTCAACCAAAGGGAAATTCTTCTCCTCCCTTTGATCCATCCAATATCCTCGAGATCATTTGAATCATCCAATCATTTAAATTATTTAGATCATCCGGGTTATTTCGATTATTAGATCGTTTAGATCACGTGCTTACTTAGATCATATAAGTCATCAAATCAGTTGAATGAATCGTTCAAGTTATTTAAATCATTTGAATCATTACATGATACACGTTAATTTTTATTGAAATGAATTATTCAATATTTGATTTTAATTGTTAAATTATCATGAAAATAAATTTTTTTAAAATAAAATTATTGAATTGATTAATTTAGATTTGAACCAGATAAAATATTGAAGAATAATAAAACTCTTATAATATCAATATTTTTATATATCTATTATACAAATATGTATCAATTTTTATTAAATATCGTAACTATTATTCCTTTTATTTTATTTTATTTGTTAACTTTATTTATTTGTCAATATTTGAAACTTATTTATTAGTATTATGTTTTATTAAATCTTTAAAGATTTAATAAGTAAGTTATCAATTTTCATTAATGTTAAACAAGTAGTTGTAAGATTTATTATGAAATAAAATAGATAAGTTATTTATCAACATATAATATATATATATATATATATTGTATATACTTGTAAATATAAATATATATATCATATAATCTTTATCAATATATTATATTATATATATAGATATTTCATAATTATTATATAATATATATTTATTTCCTAACATGTACTCATAAATATTTATTTATTATTATATATTATTAAATATTTATTTATCAATATAAATTAATAAATAAATATTTATTATATATATTATTTACACATATTTATCATAAAAAAAAAGTAAAATCAACAGATAAACAATAAATACCACCAACCAAAAAAAAAAGAACCATAAGGAATCACCAAAAATAAAGTGGAAAAAAAAAGAAAACAAAATGAAATAAATAAAAAATAATTCTTATACTTTTATAAAAATTTAAATTAAAAGTTAAATTAATATAATTTTAAAATAAAATATGTGATTATCTTTAATTAAATAAGTAAAAGTTATTTTAGCAAGAAACTTATTACTTAATATAAATTTAATTGAATCATAATTTAAAAAAATAAAAAATATTAGGGTTTAATTGTTGTATTTTTTTTTGTTTAAGAAAAAAGAAATTGACATTATCCCAATTGGAATTAGGATATAAATTTATAAAATAGACTAAATTTTAAGTGATGGGGAGCGGGGCTGCGTAGGCGCGATGAGGATCACTCTTGGTTTCCAAAAAGGTGATGCCCTCACCCCAAGGGCCCCCACACCCCGACCCGACAGTTTATGAAGGAGGTTAATCACGGTACCCAGCGGCCTTCTAGATGGGGATCCGGGGTCTTGGTACCCACAAGGGGCCCACCCAGAGGGTGTAACTCCCACACTGCGGCTGCCAAGACTCGAACCGTGGATTCTTGGTTTCCAACACTCACCCGAGTACCAACTGGGCTACACTCGTGCGGGTGCCATGGGGATCACTTTTGTGCATGTTATGGATGCATGTATAACCACGAGATTAGGAATTTTTTATGTCATTTTTTTTATTTTCTTATATATTTTTTAATGGATAATTTTTCGATTCAAAAGGAAAAATGGGTTTTTTTTTGCTAATATGAATTTTAATTTTTTAAATAAATATAATAAATCATAAGAGAATGACCCTCTCTTATAAGATGTTATGGCTCAACCATCCTCTAATCTTGTCTCCAATTCTTTTTGTCTTTATTGTAAAATATAGTTTTTTTTTAAATCTTTACATGTTAATTTTGATACAAGCATTAAAGAAATTATTGAAAAATTTTAATTTTATAAGAAGATATTAATGATCGATTAAATTATTCTATAAAAAAAATTATAAATGATTCATTTATTACTACAAAAATGAGACTATATATGAATTTTTATCAATGCATCCATAAAATTAACAATATAAACCATCTGAATTAAAATGGAGGAAGTATATATATATATATTTTTTTTTTTCATTTTATTTCTTCTATTCTGATTTACTTTATTTTAACATTTTAACTTATTTATTTATATATTTTTAAATACATGTTATTGCAATTTATTTTCATCTAAGGTACATTTAATATACATATTATATTTAATTATTTGTAATTTCTAAATTTATTATTTTTTATAAAAATTGAATATATAAGATAAGTAAAATTAAAATGCTCAAACGATAAAAATTAAAATTCATAGGATAAATTGAAAAGTTACGATAAATTTAGATATTTAAAATATACAAATGAGTTAAAATGCAAAAAAAAAAAAGAAAAAGAAAAGAAATATAAGAGATAAAATAAAAAAACATATTAAATTCAAGAAATTATAAATATATTTATAAAGTGTATATATATATATGTCCAAAAGGGTTATATTCAAAAGAGTGCTAGAAAATCTTAAGGGGGCAGTTGACATGACCCTTGGTAGATAAGTGAAAGTTGTGGCTTAAAATGTGATGGTGTTGGGTGCAAAGTTGGTAAGCCTTGTAGGATTTGAAGATAATGTGAGATATATGTTTTATGGTCACTAATTCTTTTCCCAAATGTGAACCAAAACTTGCAATTAATAAAACCCCCCACTCATCTTCTATTCTATCTTAGTCTCTTTCTTTTTCTTTTTTTTTTTAAAGATTTTTTTGGATATTAGAGGTGAAAATATTAATTGAAAAAAGGATAAATTCTTTTTGTAATGTCAACCATTTATCTCATTCCCCTTTTATCTCTAATTAAGTGACCATGTTGGAGTCATAAATAATCATATGTCATTATTAAATGATATCCTCCCAATAGGATAAGAAAATCTTATTATTATCCATTGTTCTATTATTTTATTTATATTAGAAATAACGCATAAATTATAGTTTTAAGTAAATAGAGTTTTATTAAAAAATATATAAATTTATTAAAATTTATTTTATTTAATTTAATTATCTAATAAATAAATTTTAATTTATATCACTAATTTATATAATAAAATTATATAAAATAAAATATTACTTATGATTATTTTTTTAAAATATAAGATTTTTATTAAAATTATAGAAATATCTTATGTCATTAATATCCAACTTAATATTTTCAAATTCATATTATAAAATTCAACAAAGTAATGAAATATATTTTTTAAAATTTTTTAACTAATATTAAATATTAAAAAAAAGAGATACAAGTAAAATAAAAAATTTGTTAAAATTAATTTTATTTTATTGTAATTATTTAGTGGTAATATTTTTAATTTATAAAAAAATTAAATTCAAAATTAAATATAAATAATAATTATTTTTATTATATAATAGTTGAATTCATTAAAATTAATTTTTAAAATTTAATTTTATATAAAAATAACAAATGAATAATTAGTTTAAAGAAAATAAAATTTAAAATTCTAAATTTCTTAAAATCTATTTTATTTTATTTTAAACATGTAATAACAATCATTTAATTTATAACAATTAATTTTTATAATAAAATTATATAAAAAATATTATTTATAATTATTTTTTAAAATATACAATCTTGAGAAAAATGATAATATTAAAGTTTGCATATTTTATAATTTATTTTTAAATATCTTTAAAATATTTCAATTAATATAAATAATTCATAATTTTTTTATTTAAAACAAAATTTTAAATAAAATAGATAATTATAAAATTTTAAAGAAATAAAAATTCTATTAAAAAATGATAAGAAAAAATTTTAATAAGGTTAAAATTATATATTACAATCAAATTTTAAATGATTCATATAATAATAATAATAATTTATTAAAAATAAAAAAATTATAAAAATTATAAAAAACATAAATAATAATTAAATAATTAGTATTAACATCGACTAACTTTAATAATAATAATAATAATATACTTAAAATGGGCTGAAATAATGCATGCAATCCATGATGTATATATATGAGAACGTAATTTTAAAGGATTTACTTACTTTTTAAGTTCAATTAGAAATATTGATGATCTGGGATTCATGAGTTGTTGACGAATTCGGAAGGAACTCGAGTAAATTCCTTCAGAACTATATTCGAGAGTGGTAATACTAATTCGAATAGTTCTAACAGAGCTCCGAAGGATTCCTTGATCATGAATAATGTTGATTAGGAAGGAATTTCGAAGCCTTAGATCCTCTCATAGTGAGAATTACAGCTCATAGGTAATTAAGCAAAAAGAACCATCTATCGACTAACAATGCCAGCCATCTCATTCTTCATCCAAGATTTCCATAGCATTTGCAATTAAATATTCACGGTTCTATATCAAGATCTAGACATAAACGCCTGATGCAAGCAGCAAGAATAAGGACCCGAAACCCTGTACAACATTTTGAAGCAAAATTATTAATGATCGATTGCAGATGAAAGATTTTGGTCAATTTACGAAACCGTGATTTGAAGGAAGTGAACATTTTAAGAAAAGAAACTCGGGCAGCAAACCGCAAAGACATGACTTCAACATGAGGCAAAGTTTGTAGTGGATTTTACCAGAAAGAAAGATGCAATTGCGGCTGTAGTGAGCTCCTTAACAAGACTGCGATTTCGACTGGACGAGGTTGCTTCATAGCTGCAGAAGATGCATGCAACTGTTATGTACCGAAATGACAAAGGCATCTACGCTATATAACAGGAACAACTAACCCAATTTCATCCATTAAATAATATTCAAGTAGAATCAACATATGAATTATGATTAGGGTGAATGCCACTCAAACCCGAGCTAGTTGATCGGCCTCAAAATGCATTGGAAGGAGATCCCAACCCAACATTAGCTAAGGTGACAAGTACCCAGAAATAAACATAAACAATTTCCCCTCAGCATCATGTACAAAGGCATTTTAGGGTAACATAGGCACATTTCAGCGTAATATATATAATAAAAAATAAGTGCAGTCAAAAGAAACACAAATTTTCAAACTTGAAGATGTATATAACCGGAAATAAAGATAAAGAAGAGGCTTTCTCCAGTTCATTAACATGTCACAACTATTAAAAACATTAAAAGAAATGAACTACTAATCTACTACACATTTAACATTTTTGGACAAAATCAACAATGCAGCAAAGCAAATGTATGGTTAGCATTGAGAAACAATTTTGAGAGAGAGAACGATAAACAAAGAAACTTTCTAGAGTCTTAGTAATATCTTAGAACAGCATCTGCAACTGCCATATGCTTCTAAAATCCGGGTATAAAAATATATAAAAAATATATAAAAAAAATCAAATATTTGATGAATATTTCGAATAGAAATTAAAGAATGAACTTAAATTTTCCTCAAGTGTAGCAAAAAAAGTAATGATTGGACAAAAATAATTCAGTATATTCGGAAAAGATTAATTTGGGAGTAAGGCTAAGTGAGTTTGAATTTGAGTATTCAATTTCGAGGATCGAAAGAAAACAATACTACTAGATAAGAGAATGATATGAAAATCAGGTAATTAAAGATCATATATATATATAGCATTAACCGCAATCAGCATCAATTATGTAACAGAAAAAAAATTCAGCTAAGCTAATTAAATCGATTCACTTAAAAAAACTCTAGGATCGCAGAAAAAGGTTGACAGCCTAAATATGATCGAGCTTACATAAAGAAGGAAGCAGTGACAAGAAGTCCGATCGCGAGCATGGATAAAGCCAGCATTGGATACGAATTGACAGGAAATGGACTAGTGATCGGTTTTGGAGCCTTCGAAGATTAAGACATAAATAAATCAGAGTGGAAAATGTGAATAAAACAGATTGAAATACAGTAATCAAAATGAAGAATATCAGAAATTATGACAAATTGTTATCACCATTGAACTGATAAGAGCCTTCTTCTTCTACTTGCCTCTGGTCTTCGATTGAATACAGGAAGGAAGCGAGTGTGCTTTTTAATTTTTCTTGGCTGTTGCCTTCGCGTTATTTGGTGTGGCGTTTGCGACGTAAGTTTCGTGTCATCTGTTTTCTGTTTTTTTTTTTTATTTGGAAAAATCTGGAGCGTTGGTTGGATGGGATTCTTCTAGATCATTGACGTCAGTTGCAATCAGCGGTAATTTTTAACCCTACATGGACTAAATTATTTATAATTACGTTAATACTGATACGGTTTATATCAAATTCATATCACCGAGTTAATTCATCAGCATATCTTAAGAAAATAATAAAATTATATTATCTTAATTTTATTTTTATAAATTAATCATAGCAATTCAAATTATTTAAATCATTTTCCGTATAATCAATAATTCATACTAGATAATTCATATTAAATTAAAATTTTTTTATGATATTTAAATTTATAATGAAAATATTGAAAATGATAATAAAAAATAAAGTGTCCCAACATGAATACAAATAATTCTTATTTTATTTCCTCTCTTTATTTTTCCCTTTTTTCCATACAAGAGATTTTCCTTCTCTTATTTTACTCCCTTGTTTTCTTTTTCTCCCAAACAAAGGGTAAAAGAAAAATGAACTTTCAAAAATTATAACACACAAAAATTTCAGCATGGAGGGTTGAATTAATTACCTCAAATTTGAATTCCCATATAAAATGAGTTTCCTGAATTCCATGATTTTTTATTTAGAAGGAAAAAAAAGATTTTTAATTTTATTACAAAAATATCATTAAAATTCCTAAATTATATGAAAATTTAAAATTCATGCATTTAAGGTTGGGAATTCCCATTCTCTCGATCCAAATGACATCTAAACATAACATGGAACAGCACCATGGACATGTACTCAAGCTAGAGTATCAGCAAGTCTACATAAACATCAGAAGAGTCGACATAAAAGCCATAAAAAAGAATTGTGTGGAGAACAAATCCTGGTTTTATGCCATTTCTACAATACAATGAAACATAGACCTTGATGAAGTGCTCATATATTAACCGCTACCCAAGTGAAATAAGCTGCCTGCTAGTTGTGCTGGTTCAGGACTTGGGTGAAGAGCACATTGTGCTACGACAGTAGTTCTAGAGGTGAGCGAAATCGAGTCAGATTGAAAAACTAAACCAAAAACTGATCAAAATTTGGTTTGTTTTGGTTTTTAAAATTAATAATTTTTGATATAACAATTGAATCAAACTGAAAGATCAACTTAAAAACCCGACAACCCTGAACTGAATGCTCACAGTAGATCCATGTCAAATATGAAGCCAAGTAGATTTAGGTGATATGGTTGTGAAGGTGATATTTTACCTGAAGGAACTAGCATCACCAAACCGGAACGTCATAGCATGTGGATTTGAGCAAGAGACTGCCGGTTTGAAGCATTTATTCTTTTCTATCATTTGGTTGGATCGAATTCGTTGAATTCCTTCTTCAATTTATCGACCATTTTCGTTTCCTCTTCTTTACTAAGTGTACAAGTTCTCCAATCAGCTCTCTCGGGCAAGTTGAGCAAACCTGCTAGAACCTGCAAATAGTTGCCTCTAATAAGCAGTTAACTTTTCAGCACGCAAGTAGAAGTAAAGTGCTCTGTAAAATTGAAGGAAGATTCAACGATATCCGAAAGCTTCGATAGAGCATCAAATACTGAAATCTTCCTTAGGGCAAGCATGTACATAATAAATTTCTATGGCCTATTTCCACAGGTCGTTGACCAAACATAATTGCAAAATGAATATGCATTTCACCTGAGCACCTCCTGCCAGTTCTGACAAGCCTCTAGATGGAACCAGTGAGATTTGAAAAGATAACACAACAGATTTATGATTTATAAGAGAAAAAAAGGCACAAGGCACTCTTTTCCAGGATTACCAATGTGATCAACTGGGGAATTCCCAACATAATGTGCAAAGTTTCTATGTATAATTTTCAAACTGAGTTTTAAAAAATAAGAACACAATCGATTTTTGACAGAGAACTGGTTTTCAAAATAATAGGTTGGAGCTTATTCAAAAATCTATCAAACAGATAACCCACTGCTAAAATCTCTTTTCTTTTTTACATGAAAAATTATCATTACAGGAGAGGTGGAATAATTTATTCAGTTCAGCAGATCATACAAACTAAATTAAGCCCAACAATTGATATAACTTGCCGAACAATCAGCTTTGTAAAATCAGTCAGTTCTATCATTCTCATTGACGCAAGAGCCTCAACATAAAAATCATAGTTAACCTAAAATCTAGGCATGTGAAAATCAACGATCACTGGTTTGGCTGAAAAGCCAGAAGACATAGTGAGTGAAAAACGGATGTGGTGATAATTAAAACAACAACTTTTAAATCCGAAGTGCCAATAAATCATTATAGAAATCAAACCAATCAATACAACCAAAAAAAATAACAAAACATAGCAGAAACTCAAATTTTGAAATTAATTTCAGTATATCAGCAAGTATCTTACTTCACGTCCGAACTGTGCTGGAAATCTCTCATTCTCCTCAACTGAATGTGATAGTACTGTACCATCAGGAAGTTCAACATAGAAGAAACTATAGTTCCTATCAATCTGCGTCCTCAACCATTTTCTCCCCTCTGAACCAGTGACTGCAAGAGAAACAACATAAAGACATTAAAAACAAAGGAATATTGAATATTGCAAGACATTTTCACTAAAGTAATTTGCAGCAAGAGCCATAAAAACACTTTACAGAGATAATATGCTGATTGTGTATAAAAATGGATAAGGTCAACTAGAAGCTTTGACAGAGAATTACTACCAAAGAAAACTGTCAACTTTCTAATTTGATATTGAAACTATAAGGTGAAAAAATTGCACAACCACCTAGAATGACACAACTTACACTTCACAGTTACAAATTTAAACCCAAGCTTTTCCGCAGCCATATTAAATATATCTTGAACAGCAGCTGCCCTGGACAATGGAACAGGAACAACCTTTGGAAAGCAGAAAAATGGAATATACAATGAGTCAAACACCAAGAAATAATAACTAAACACCATTACATTAAAGAAGCAGCTTCTCATGAAAAAAATATTTCACCTGAAGATTAGCATGAGAAACACGCTTTGAAGCCCACTCAAATGAGATAGCTTCCTTTCCCTGTTTCTTATAATATAATTTGAGACTGTCCTTTAGTCTAACAAGTTCAGATTCACATTCTTGGGGTAGTGAAAGGGTATTAGACAAATGCTCAACTGGTATCAATAACACATGATCTTCAATAAGTGGGCCTTTTGGCAGGGCACAGTAGTAATTTTCTCCTATGTTAACAATTAGATGCGACTCCACATTGGGGATTGATAAACAAAACCAACACTCTTTTAACCTGTAAGAAAATTACAAGGTCCAACAATGATTACATATGAAAACAAATCATCCACAAGGAACACGTAAATTGGGCATGGCTAACAAAAAATTAATATTTGATAAATATAAATAGAAAGATACCATGCCTTGAACCCCAAATGGAAAACCAGGACAGCGCAACCAATCAAACATACAGTTGAATACTGACCTGTTATCATTAGCATTTTCAGAGCTGCGCTTCCTGTGGCGATGGTTCTCACCTTCACTCAATAAATTGTGCTTAAAGTTGCAGTCTGGACCTCTTTCGCATTTCCCTTTAATAAGAAAATCGATACAAACACCTCTCAAATATTGTTCCCTTGTATCCATATCGTGATGAAAGTGGCATTTATCCCCTCGAGCACAAGAACCAGAAAATATAAATTTAAAGCACATCTTGTCACCATCAGCTTCAGTTTTGTGGCGTTTCTGGGAGACATCATATCTCCAATATTGTGAATCAGATGTGCTGTCACCAGGCCTCTTAGAGACTTCTTTACTAGGAGCTGTTTGCTCTACAAAGGTGTAGGGGGACAGGGTAGTATTGGAGGGCTTCATGCTGATCTCAGCAGATGTCATTGCTGACCCTGGAGTAGGAGAAATCGCATGGATAAATTTCTGAGAAAAAAATGCAGGTTCCAAGTGTCATGTGATGCCAAGAAGATTCGAATAGGTGAAATATTGCAAGTACTATACATAATGAAAAGTGAATAGCATAAATCTGATCATGCAATGGTCAATATCACTACCACATTGTTTCTTATCTTGTTATAACCTTCTACTACGACTGTCAATTTCATGATAGAGAAGTTTGAAACATGAAGAAATGATAACAGAAACATAAACTCATAAGAAAATGGTGCCAAAAAAAAAAAACCTCACCTGTTTATCCTTATTCCCAACTGAAGCAAGACCCAAGAAGCGAGTGACATGCACAGCATCAACATTCAAGTAGGGTTCACGAGCATAAAATATACCCTTAGTACCTGCAATGTGGTACCTGCCAAAAAGAAAAAACTTTAATGTGAAAGTTGTTACAAACTTCTATTGCAGGCAAACTTTAACTGAAGGAGAATACTGGAGGATCAATTACGCATGCAATGAAGTGCATGATATTTCAGCTTTTGCACACTTAAGCTGAAGGTAATCATCTAGGCCACAAGGTCAAAGAACATATAATCTTTTTTTTTTTTTTTTTCTTTCAGTTCCTAGACAAATCATTAATAGAAAATCATGTGATTTCATTAAGAAATCATGCAAATAAAGCATTGTCAACCATAATTCCGCTTTGGAAAAGATCAAGAAAAAAGTAGACCTAAAAGCCTGATTTTACAAAAAATGCAGAATGACAATAGCTTTCAAAATTAACATACCGGGGTTTAATCTCTGCAACTAACTCAGCCACCGTAGAATCACTACCTGCTGAATCTGATATTCCCATGGAAATCTCAGATGTAGAAGCTCTATTCATGATCCCACTTGGCCACGCATTAGTGATAAGTGGTTAAGAAATTCAAAAATCAAACATAATACATAGCTATAAAAATAGAGACAACTAAAGATAAAGAGAGAAATTCAGCAGAAGTTCAAGGATATGTTAGAAATAAATCAACAATTCCAGGTTCCTCAGCCAATGCTCGCAATGCATCTACGTCATCTTGACCATAAGTTCCAAACTGTTGACCGTCCTTTGATTGCCTACCAGACAAGTATACAACTGCCAAACCTAAAAATACCGATTCTATAAGTTAGCAACCCAAAATGCTACTGGAATCGACCGGCCAAAAAAGCAATTGAACAGTTAAACGTCGACATAAATTGATCCGTTAATTAACATCTACACAACCCTAATTATAGACAATTCTCTGATAATTAAGCACTAAACTAATCTAAGACGCTCCTGCAATAAAAGAAAAGCAACGAAAATTCGAGTAAAAATAATGAAAAGAATTGATCCACTAGCAAATTTATAATTGATCAAGTAATTATACGGAAAGCAAATATTATATGGTAAAGTTAAAAGAGAGCTGAAAATGTTACCCTGAAGAGTAAACTTGCCGCTGCCTTTTAACCAAAAGAGATTCTCAGTAACTTTAAAACCGTCCATTTTAAATCCTAAATTAGCGTAGTTTTTGGACGCAGTGGATAATACTTTAGGAGCGGCGACGCCGTAGTCGCCGATAAAGTAAGTCGGAAGAGGAATCTGAGAGCGGCCTTCGATGTAGTCCATGAACTCGTCAAGCAGCTCCGGCGATTCAGGAAAGAACTGACCGACGCAAAATAGGGCGTCGAAAGGTCCGGCAGACTTACCGACCTGCAATTAAGACGTGGATTAGTGGTAAGCTGATGAAGTCTCGTAGGAGGAACATAGCGTGGAAAAAGAAGATAAAGAGGAGGAAGATACCGAGAGAACACGCTTGTAGAGCTGCTTCAGACGGCCCAAAACGTCGCCGCATAGGAGGATTCTTGGCGGAGCCATGAGACATAGAAAGAGGACAAAGCAGTGTCGAGTATCAGTATGTGTTTTCAGTTCAGTCCTCAACGATGACGCGCCATTGAACGAAATTGAGAAATATTTTTCATCAATATATTTTATCATCTAAAATTATAAATACAGCATCAATATTATCATATACATATATGTCATTAACTCCCATAATTATATTTATTAGTATATAAGAATTGATTGATGTAATTATAAAACAAATAAAAATTAAGATAACGTTGATTCATGACTTTATGAAACTGAGATATCTTTACGTTATTAATTAATATTCAATATAAAATTGATCCATTAATATATAATCTTTAAAATAATTTTAAATTTTAATTATTTTATAATATAATTAAATATACTTAAACTAATATATTATTAAATACATACCAATTTTTATATATTTATTATTATATTTCTTCATTACAACTATTTAATATCAATTTTTAATAAATTACATTACATTTATAATTATAATTAACATTCAAATATTATAATAAAACAATAAATACATCATCTTTAATATATTAAATTGATTAAAAATTAAATTTTAGAACATATATTTTTTTATTTTTACCATTTGAAATGAAACACCTTAATTTGATTACGTGATTAAGACATCTCAACATTCATTATTATTATTATTACATACTCAATGAATAAAAGAAAAAGAGAACACCATATTATAACTTAAGGTGCTAATATTTAGCAAACAAATGCCTTTTTTGTGTAATTTTAAAATACAAGGTCATATCATGCATTTGAAATGCTTAAATAAACATAAACATTTTATTCAATATTAAAAAATAAATAAATGAACACTAAGTAAAACATAGTTCATCTCTTAAATAAACGACTATTTTAAAAATGCTTATAACAAAATAATACATCTTAATAGCAATTCTAAAAAATTAAAAAAAATCAAATAATTATGAAATGCATTCTAACCTTCAAACTTAATGTTTAGAGAGTGGAAATGACAGTTCGAAAAAAGAGATAAACTAAACCTTTTTCAAAAAGGTGATGCAATTAATTCAAAATATTATTACCACCTCAAACGATTAAATGAAACAAAACCCTTTGCTCAACTCAAACGCAATCAAGGATGAAGCCAGTGTGGTGTTTGATGTCAAAACTAGCGATTGATCAATCAAAATCCCTCATGGTTGGCAAGCCTAGGTAAACGTTTCTTTGCCTAGACATTTGAAAATCCAACTACGGAGGAACAAAAGGAAATATATATTTGGCTACTAAGAGTCCATTCAATGAAATCACAACATACACCCACCCCCAAAAAAACAAAAAAGGAAATCTGACCTAACTATATTATCATTCTCTCCAAACCAAAAGGGGAAATGGAAAGAAAACTTCCTAGCCAATAATGGGTTCATAATTAACTTTTGTGAAAACAAATTACATAAAAAATAAATAACCATACAAAACTTCAAACCTTCCCTTCCTTTCCTGTGATACTCAGCGGACAATATTTGAGAGCAATTTCACTTGTGCAGGCAATAAATAATTTTTTCCTCTATTGTTGCTTGCACTCTGGAGGCCGCTCACCCTGCTGACCTTCTCCGCCTTGTGACCGGCCACCCTTCTATGTTGCGTGATAAGACATTTTTAAAACAAATTATTTAATATGTAAAAAGATTTTCTAATTATTCAAAAACATGAGGAGCAAGGCTGAGCCATTGAAACAGGAACTATACCTTGTTACCACCTGAAGTCTGCAACCAATAAACAAAAATATATCAGAATCATGACAAGATTTATAAATGAAAAAAAGGGTAATATAGTAATTACAAACAACAGGAACTATCTACTGTATTTTACCTTCTTTTTCATCTTGCCTTCATCTTCATCATCCTCGTCCTCTTCTTCTTCATCATCCTCTTCATCTTCATCCTCAAGCTCATCAATGTCATCATCTTCTTCATCATCATCGTCGTCATCATCTAGTCCAAGTTCATCTCCTTGGATAGCCTCACCTGTGAACCACGAGACAGCATGAGGAATGATCTTGTCTCGGATGGTTGACCTGAATCAAAAAAGTAGAGAAACATATGAATTGGCAACATTTACATATAATAAAATAATGTCAAAGAAATGATAAAAGCAAAGGGTGGCATAATGATAATTAGCATTTGGATAGACAAATCACAGGATAATATTAGGAACATCCAGGAACAGTAATAACAGGATTAGGACATGTTGAATTAATCCATATCTAAATGGCCAACCATTGTGAACTCACCCAATGTCATAATCTTGTTCCATTTGGTTCTGAAGCTCCTCAGCCTAATCAAGAAGGTGAAAGAAATTAAGTCATGAAAAAGTGAAGTACATGAACTATCGCTCATTTCAGAAGTATGAGGGTAATAATATCATACGGTATCTTCATCAATATCTTCATCATCCTCGGGGACTTGTGGTGGATTGAAGAAGTTAAAGAAACTTTCACAATCTTCAGTTTTAGTGATGGGCTTAGCATTCTTTGATCCTTTCTTAGGCTTCTTCTTAAGAAGCTTCTGTGTTAAGCATTTTCCTGGATACCATTCAATCTCAGTCCTACAAATAAAAAAACACAAAAATCAGACTTCAGCTCCCGTGTTAAATAGAAAACAATAATTCCCGTGGTAAGAGTTGAATGCACTTTTGAAAACTAAGAATAGAATATACCCTATTGCTTTCTCAAGAATAGGCTCGTCTTCATCAATCATGTGATACGTCTTTGTCAAGATGGTGTTCTTGAAGTAAGGGTTGGTATCAAAAAAGAACTCAAGCTTAAATCCCTTGGGATCATTTATTCTGCACCACTTAATATCTTTGAGGTACTTGAGAGCTCCTTCATCACGTTCTGTTATCTAAAGAATGACGTGAAAAAAAACTTATAATCAGGTTCTGAAAACAATTCACCCTGGGTAGAATAAAATCGGATGATGCAATCACAAACCTCCTCAGCTAAAACTTCATTGTTCTTCATTGCAGTGAGCCAGAAATCAGGAACACCTTTCTCTGGATTAACAGATTCTGACATTAACTCAAGTAATTTGCCAAGAGGAAAAACAGACACCTTACAATAATAATGTCAGAAGGTACCTTCAGCACCTTCAGCAGCCTCATCACCTTGGTCTGTTGCTGCTTCTTTTGAAGCTCCATCAACTGTCATAGCTCCAGTCACAATATCATATCTCTGCAGGTTATCATTAACAAATTGTTTCAAAGGATGGAGAAAAACTAACTGGCAACTAAATTAGGCAACCAAGATGCGTATCCAAGGAACTTAGCAAGGCAATTACACTGCTTTGATGATCATGCTAAATTGATAATGAGCAATCTAAACATGTAAAAATCGTCACATTCATTGAATAATAAAAAACTGAACATATAACAAACAAGAAACCATATCAAATAGCAAAACCAACATTGACAAATTAATGTACAAAACTAGAACTGACGCTGAAGCTTTCTCCAATTTTTTTTTGACATAAATTGATTAGAAAAGAATACACAAGTCATGGAATATGCTTAGCTGCATTTAGGTTTTAATAACCTGATACTACAATAAAAGCATACCTTGCTATATAATGGTTGATACAAATTCTGATATTTTGCTTCAAGTGCTGCTCTCTCCTCAAAGAACTTTGCCTCTAATTCATCATGTTGGCTCTATACATCAAGAAGGCCATCAGTATCAGAACTTTTACCTCATCGAAGTAATGATGATAAGTTCATGATGTCATGTGATCAAGAATATCATCCAGTATGACAAATGATTTACCTTTTCATCCTATATTCATCGATCAAGGATAAAACAATGATGTTTGCCTCATTCAAGGAATGAAAGCAAAATTTGAACTCACATATTTGCACTTGTATTCCATATTAGCACTACTCACCAAATGCAGCACATCTAATCATACACATATGCATGTCAAGAAATGGAAAAACAAACAATTGATCTTTCCATCCTCCAACTTTCAATGAAAAAGAGATAGTGATCACCCATCCATACCATACAAAAAGCATTAAATTTACATGAATTGTAGACCAGCTAACACAAATTTGGAGTCATTACAACAAAAGAAGAGCAGAAAATCACAATTATTTAAAGCTTGTGCATAATGCATATAGACAACGTTCAGTAAGCACAACATGTTTATGACTTTAAACAGTCATTTACAACAGAAGGATTCCATTTCATAGTCTTCTATTAAATAGAAATGCTAATTTTCAATTTTACTTGGTTTGAGAAACAAAACTACTATTCAACTTACAAAATCAACAAGCCAACTCACCCAAATTTCACTATCACAGAAAAAAGGCAAACAATTATGTGCATGCTATAATGCCATCAATGTACACTCTCACCCCTGCTTAGTAATAAGGTAAAATTTTACAAGATTTTCTAGGTTTTGTTTCCAAAATAAAAAATGAAAATCATTTATGATATTAAACTGAACTTTCATTTACCTTCCACCATCCAAGATAAAATATAAACTCTACCATACTATAACTTCAAAGCCTCAGTAAAGCATATCTATCAAATAAATACTGGAATGATCGACAAAATAGCAAAGAAATACCTGGATCTCTCTGAGCGCCTCAACACGCTTTCTCACAGGAGGAGATAGATTCTCGAGCATATCAGCGTGATGACCAGCCAAATTTTGTAATTTATTCTAAATTACGTCAAAATTCGTTACTTCGAGAAGGAAAATAAAAAAGCCAGTACAAAACAAATTAACACTTAACAAGCTAACTAAAACTAGCAATTAAAATCATTTATCTTCAAACAAAATGAATTGCGGAACAAAAATTTAACCTTCCTAAAAAAATGAGAAAAAAAGAACTACTAACCTTGAGAGCGTTGACAAGTCCAGCTCGATCCTCTGCATTAAGAGCTGAAAAAATATGAACAAAAAATAAGTAACAGTTACAAGCAGTACATGAAAAAAAATGAAGGAATGAAGAAAGCAAGAGTATACCAGCAGTAAGATCGGACATAGACAAACCGTCTTTGCCGTTGCTCATGCTTTTTTATTTAGGGTTTTAAGTGGAAGACGAAGCTGAGGCTCAGAACCCTAAATTGGGTTATTATAGAGAAAGACAAGAAGAAGAGAGAGAAAGCAAATGTCGAGAAAGAGAGGCGAATGAATTGAAAATTTTAAAATAAAACCCTTCCCCCTTGAAAAAAAAAGGCAACTGATAAAGTCGAAAATATATCTTTTAAAAGATTTTTTTATTTCAATTTAAATTAAAAATATAATATTTATATAAATAAATTATATAAAATAAATTTCAACTATCAAATTTAAATCAATCATAAATTACTTAAATTTTATATAAAAAATTAAATAAAATAATCATATTTATTTTTATATCAAAATAAATATCATAATATTAATTATTCTTCAAAAATAAATATTTTAATTATTTATTTATTACAAATAGTAAATTAAATTAAATTTATTCATTAAGAATAATACATTATACTGACTAATGAATTTTACAAGTGTATTTAATATCGCTGCTTGAGGTAAAAATATATTTAAAATTATTTTAAATTAATAGTTAAACCCTATTTTTAGAAGAAAATCATTATACGATTAAACGCTGCGTTTTCCTCTGTACCGTACCATTACTAAACTATTATATTCACTACATCAATTACTCGACGGAACATCACTGTGTTTTCGGCACTAGCGTCACCAAAACGCACCGTTTTCCAGCATTCTCCTCACTCAATCGACGAGCAGATCGAGCTTTGAGCCCTCTAATGGCAGAGAAACCCCAACCGGTTCGCGTTCTGTATTGTGCGGTTTGCAGTTTACCAGCAGAGTACTGTGAATTCGGTCCAGATTTTGAGAGATGCAAACCATGGCTGATCCAAAATGCGCCGGACCTTTATCCTGATCTCAGTAAAGGTAGGTTCGTTTATCTTCAATTCGTCACTATTTGTTTATTAGATGAGCGTTGTTTTTATTATTGTTTTCTGTTTTGAAATTATGATTTTGTTTATCTAATTATCGCAGAGGCAAATGCTAAAGAAGCTGATAATGTCGCCGATCGTTTACAAGCCACTGGTATTTCATCTAGCGGCGGTGACGCTGCTACTTCTTCAGGTGAGCTTTTCTTCGATATATAATTTTTCTATAACTTTTTTTATTTATGTTAGAGTTTTGCAAATAATTAATTGTTTTATGAGTTCAAAGTCGAACACATATTTGTTAAAATTGTTTCAGTTAATTTTTAGAAAAATTTGTATTGGTTTTGAAAATCTGAAAAGATGGCAAGAACTTCATTTAATTGAATTTGTGTAGCTATTCCTTTTGTTTGGGAAGTCCTACAACTCGGTAGTTACTTGAATTCGATTCTTTCCATTAAGGATGAAAATCTTAATTTTGTATACTTTCCATTTGCATCATTAAAATCTTTCTTATACTATCAAATTTGCAGTTGAAATTGTTCTAGTTGGGATGATTAAGTTCTGGATTATGTTTGTTTCGTGTGGTCTATGTTGCTTTGCAGATATTTGCTTGGTTTTGCTCTTTAAATTATTTATAACCCACTGTGTTTTGAAGGGGGTGCTTCTGCTCCTAAGGAAGAAGTAAAACGGCTTCCTGGTGGGAAGATAAAGAAGAAAGTAAGATACTAGGATTCTTCACTATTTGGCTTAGATCACCATTTTGATTTTTATTGAACTCATTGTATGAGTTTCGTGGCTTTGATTGTTTCACATGTCATACTTATAATATATTTATGGACTGTTCCTTTTTTCTTATAGGAGAAACAAGAAGTTGTTATTGAAAAGGTCACACGTAACAAGCGAAAATGCATCACCACTGTAAAAGGCCTGGACCTTTTCGGTGAGTTTTTGCTGATTTCATCCTTTTGTTTTCCAAATTTTTGAAATTATTACTCTCCTCGGTGTCACTTTCTCTTCTTTGGCATTTGTTTTTCCTAGGTGTGAAACTCAGTGACGCGTCAAAGAAACTTGGGAAAAAGTTTGCCACTGGAGCTTCAGTTGTTAAGGTGTGTAAAGTTGTAGTTACTAGCATTTGTTTGTTCTCATGTCATTGAATTCTTATATTTTCTTAAATGTTCGGTTCAGGGTCCAACTGAGAAGGAGCAGATTGATGTTCAAGGGGACATAGCTTATGACATCGTGGAATTTATTACAGACACTTGGCCTGATGTAAATACTTATATTTCTGTCTTCCCTTTGATCTTATGTTTTCTGCAGTGATCTTTGCTTGCTTTCTTACCATCACAAGGTTAATTCAAACTTTCTATAAGCAACTCATCATTTTTGGTTACCGGTTTCCCCTTGTGGCTTTCTGTTGCATGAATGCAATGGCATTAGTTAGTTGCATTCTTCACTTTGTTTACTTCAATTTGCACATGAGATGCCATTGCAGAAGCTTCATTCTATCTTCAGTCTATCTTAACAATGGTTGATTCACATTTTTTCTGAACAACTTATTCTATGACAAGTATATGATGGTGCTACTTATTTGCACATGATTGTTGCTGTTTTGTTGTTAAATCTTCCTGAAAACCATTATTTGTTTTGTATATGCAAATTTTTCTGATTATTTTTCGTATAACCATATAATTATGTTCATATGCTAAGATGTGCCCAAATGGGGCTGAACACTTCGAGTTTAGAAACACAACTAGTCGGTCTAATGTAACCTTCCTCCTGTTATAGTGAGTCGTGGATCTGTCGTAGGATAGGCTAGGGAAAGATTGAAAATTGCAAGAACTTTACACTAGAAGAAAATCTGTGCGTATAGACGGAATTTCAAGCTTAAAATACTCATGTTGACATGTTCTTGTCCTCGCGCAACCACCTCCTTTTTTGATAGAAGTCGTAACATTGTGCCGTGTCATTAAGTCAATGCAGCATTTGCTATGTATGATTTAGACCTCGGATTTCGAATAAATTATCCCCAAAATATGCAAATAATTAACTTAAGAGTAAACTTTTCCTCTGTGCAGGTTCCTGAAACTGCAATTTATTTCATTGAAGATGGTAAAAAGGTCCCAGCCGTTTGATTTCTGGATCATGAGGATGCTCCCAGTATCGATTTCTTCTATCAACATGGTGGCTCTCTAAATTAAATGTAGTAGTGTTAAGAAGAAATGGGGGATTGATTAAACGGAATATATTAACAATTGAAAGATGGTCACTCTTTTATATGCTATTTCGCTCCTTTGTGTCTTTTAAATTGCTTCATTCAGTATAATATATATATATATACATACATATAGGCATTGCTTTTTCAAGTTGTTATATGATAACATCAAGGTAATTTCCAAGTTTAATGCATAGATGCTGACTTGTTTTGTTTGGTATAAAAGAATTTCATGAATTCTTGTCAAATTCTTTTGTAAAGTAAAGCAATCATGATTGGTTCAATTGGCGAAGTCTGTTTGGAATTTCATATATTTGGAATTATAGAATTAATTATCAACTAAAAAAGTGTTCATATTTTTTAATTGAATTTTACAGATGAAATGGATTGTTCATATGGGGTTCGTAGTTTTCCTCTTTTTTAATATGAGTCCTTTCTTCAAAAGGCTCAGTATTTGCATATGTGAAGAAGTCTCTTAGTTTATTTTTATTCAAGTTTATTGCAAAAAGATTGGAAAGACAAATGAGAAATCTCGATTCTAAAAGAATAATTGTAATTAACTATATTATCCATTCTTAACGTTTATTTTTTAACCAATTATGGGTAGATGATAATAAATAAAATAGAAGTATTAAATAGTTAATAAAATAGAGTAAAGTTAATGTGAAGTAAATGGCATATAATAAGGGCAAAGGTGGACAAGTATAAAGTATTAAAATAAATATTTGACAAAGTACGTGAGCAATGATCCATCCTAGCTATAAGGTGGCTCCGACCCGATATGTTCAAAAAATCCTTCGATATTAAAGTCCAATATCATCATAATTAAAAGGGACCAAATTAGTATAAAACTTAAAATACCATGATACAAAGGGGCAGGTCATGTCCCCTTGCCTTGGCCCTTTGGTTCCATCGTCGTTTCTCAGGAAGAAATGGCAGCCAAACATGTAAAATAACTTCAATGCCATTTCCTCTTTATTTCCCAAGTTGTAAAACAATTGGTTTCCTGGTTTGAGCAAATTCTTAATACCACACATCCTGCCACCACTAACATAGGCAATGTTTCGTAGGAATACGAGGAAAGCAGCTCTAGGACAGGGGAGCTTCGACACCATTAGAGCCCCATCCTGTCTAAATTCCAGACCCTTATCTTAGTGCAAAACCTCCTTGATGAAATTTAAAACGGATGGAACTAACTCAGCTTGGTGGGATGTGTATGAATGATTAGCTCCTTCTATGATTTGTAACTTGTGGTTCGGTATGACCTTGTCGAACTCGACTGCATCCTCCACAGGAATGACTTCGTCCGCAGATCCATGAACAGTGAAAACCCTGTATTATCCGTACACATTCTTACTCAGGCCAAACAGTCTAGGCAACATCAATAAAATAGACGTACTTCGTCATTGTATGTATTATTAACAAAGTAAGCAAAAAGCTAAGGAGAGATTATCCTATTTCATTACTCAAGGAGAGGGGATAGATTAGGATTGACAACTGCCTAGGACAAGGAGGCAATCGACTTCCATTAGGAATGACAACTTTACACATGATCCGTGAACAAAACGCAGATATAGTATTAAACTAGTGGGTTTGGGTTAGCATACTCATGTTTGTGTCAACATTTCGTCAATTTGTTAATGACATAAAACAACCGTATTATATTCATGTTGACTCGTTAACCCACACGACCTATTCGTGACATGATTATTTATTCCTGATGCGTTGAACTGCTACCTATATACCCATTTACATGATATTAATATCATGTTGATCCATTTGTTTCAACCATGTCATTTATCTATTAATATCGTACTACATATATCATAGTTATCTCATGTTCAAATTTTATTTTTTGACATGATTAGTTTGGATTATGTCCCTATTATGTATTCATGTCGACGTAACTACAACCTAATCCATCAATGCAAATTATCACCCCTGCTCCCAACCATGTAACTGCCCCATCCCTGCAAGTAATATCAGCTCAAAATTGCTCCCATCCTTGCAGCAAGGAGCAAAATCGGAATCCACACTTCGTTTGGAGTTGATTTCTCGCAGGGATGGGACTCCTCGTCTCATTGTCAATTGTAAGTTGCTTACAAACATTAGCTGTTCTTCATTTGTCAAGTAAAGCAATGATTACAAGTTACACAAATAGGAACCTTCTCAACATTCTACCATTGCTTTCTTAGTCAGTCTTATATAACTAATGTATCAAATTAGCAACATACTGTAAGCTGCTTGATCAAGGAAAAAGAATGCAGTAATTGCTGAACATGAATCAGATTTTAACAGCTCACCTGCATTCTTTATCAATCTGAAGGCAAGCATTATGTATATCCGTGTTCAGACGATCCATCAAAGCTTCCAGTGTAACGCAATAAACAACATTTCCTACAGTGGAAAATGTTCGACAAAGTATTCATAAAGCTTTCAAATACAAGACTGTTCCATTTCCAAGTGAGCAATATTCAGTTAAATCTAAAAACACAAACCAAACCAACCAAAGAGTGTTTTGTGTGTGTGTGTGTATTAGCAGTTCAGTAGCCTTCATATTCGTAGGTTTGATCCTTCTGTCCCTCGTATAATACCAATGTTGGTTCTGTGAAAAAACAACCAAACCACTTTCGTTTGATTCAGTTCATACATTTCAGTTTCAGTTAACAGATTTCATTTTCAGGTTTTTGATTCGGTTCCCCTAGATACATCTGCGGACTTCCATTAGGCTTTCTTGACCACTGTATTCCACTCTCACTCACTTTTTCCGACTCCACAATGCATTTGGAAAATATATATATATATATAAAAGAAGAAGAAAAAAAGAAGAGACAGTGACCTGCTTTGTCCTTAACATCAAAGTATCCATCTTGCTTGATCTTTTCCATGAAATCTTTCCCAAATCGTTCCTCAATCCCTTTGTGGAGATCATATCGACCAGATACATTGACAACTGCACCGATATCATGATGTTTTGAAGCATATAGTACCACAATGTCACCACCTGTCATCACATTGTTTCAGCAAAAAGCTATCAACAGGAGAATGAGATTGATGGACTAAAAACAATATAACAGCAGACTGGAGAGTTTCCAATACAATACTAAAGAAATGTGAGATGCATCATTATCAATCCCATAAGGAAAAGGAACATACAAAACTGATGAAATTCGGTAAATGTGATAAGATTCTCATATTCCTCCACTGAAATGTTTCACATTCAAACTCTGACAATGGGACAACATGCATTAACCAAAGGTCTATATCTTCCACCAAAACCCGTCGACAGCTCAAATTTGATGCATATGATTTTCACAAATATAAACTGAGAATTAATATGAATTTGAAATGATCATACACACCTTTACTATGCCCGAGAATCACACTTGCAATACGGTTTGCTGCGCGAAAATGTTCAATTACAACCCGTAAATCATCAACTTCTTTCCAATAGTTACCATATGAAAATGAACCTTCACTTTCTCTGTTGAGAATGCAATACAAAAGAATTACCATTGATTAAAGGGTTATGGGTTTCTTTTGCAGCTGAAATCTTATAGTGTGCAGAAAATATACATGTTAACAGCTATTTCAATCCTCTTGAAACAAAAATTATGTAAATTTGAAGTGACCAAATGACTATTGTCACTCCAATATAATGCATAGCAAAGAGTCTACCATTTTGTAAGACAGTATCGAATTGGTGTGCAAAATAAGCAGTAAATTACAAAAATAGTATGCACAAAAAGCAAAATAAAAAACAGAGAAGTAACGATTTTCTACCTTAAGCTTTCGAGTTTTTACAAATACAATCGCATATTTCATTTCATGACAAATTGATACCATGTGGTTGCAACAATGAGCAAAACAATGTTGTTTAAACATGAACTTGGAAATATGAAATCACATGATATCATTTTGTTAAAAAAGCAAAATACAAGGTCATATTTGTGAACCGGAGTTATAAATTCATGTCAACCATCAAAATAACTTTTGACATGAACTTGGAAATAACAAACCACAAGGTATTCATTTGTTATAAAAATAAAATGCAAGATCATATTTACAAAAAACTTGAAATGACAAAGTTATAGATTCATGTCTACCATCAAAATAATGTTAGACATGAACTCGGAAACATGAAATCACAAGGTACCATTTTGCTATAAAAACAAAATGCAAGATCATATTTTCAAAAAACTCAAAATAACAAAGTTATAAATGCATATTGACCGTCAAAATAATTTTTGACATGAACTCACAGGGTATGATTTTGTTACAGAAACCAAGCACAAAATCATATTTACAGAACCTTGAAATCATAAAGTTAGAAATTCATGTCTGCATCAAAATAACTTTAGACATGAACTCAAAAACATGAAATCACAAGGTATCAAAAACAAAATGCAAGACCATATTGTCAAAAAAACTCAAAATAACAAAGTTATAAATTCATGTCAACCATAAAAATAACTTTTAACATGAACTCAGAAACATGAAATCACAAGATATGATTTTGTTATAGAAGCCAATCACAAGATCATATTCACAAAACCTCGAAATCATAAAGTTATAAATTCATGTCTACCATCAAAATAACTTTTGACAAGGAACATGAAATCACAAGATATCAATTTGTTACAAAAACAAAATACAAGACCATATTTTCAAAAAACTCAAAATAATAAAGTTATAAATTCATGTCAACCATCAAAATAATTTTTGACATGAACTTGGAAATATGAAATCACAGGATATGATTTTGTCACATAAACCAAGCACAAGATCATATTCATAGAACCTCAAAATCACAAAGTTATAAATTCATGTCTACCATCAAAATAACTTTTGACATGAACTTGGAAACATGAATCACAGGGTATCGTTTTGTTACAAAAACAAAACACAAGTTCATATTTACAAATAACTCAAAATCACAAAGTTATAAATTCATGTTGAACATCAAAGTAACTTCTAAATCCACTTCAGACAGCATGACAAGATACTAAATCAAACATTGCCAACATTCCCAACAACAGATATTGTATTGTCATGAAATGAAATATGCTACCATATTTGTTAAAAACATCAAAACAAAAATTATAAAATTGTACTCTTTTCTCAAAAAAAAAAATATATAAGAACATTACCCATTTCCAGAAAAATCAAAACGGAAAGCACTGATTCCTTCATTTTCTAAAGCAACAGCAAGGTTCACCATCGTTTCTTGCTCCTGTAGAGACCCACAATACAAAATAAATCAAGCAAACTAATAAACTAAAATCACTATGTTAATTATTGAACTGCAACATTAACAACATCTAAATTTATAAGAATTTAACCAAGTAATTGACTAACTTACTGACCTTTGTGGATCGAAAACCATGGCATAAGAACACAATCTCTTTAGATCCAGTATCATGCAATAAACCCACTAGTTTTTCACCATGTTTGTTCGGTATTACAACCTTTTGCTGCTTAAGAACTAAAATTCCACAAAAAATACGAAGAAATTAGACATTTGTCAGAAATTGGGAGTGCTTGAAAAATTTGCTTACTAATTGAAATATAGAAACTTCAGCTATATAATCTCATCGGGTTACCTGAGTTTTGTGTTGAATCAGCCATAGTAAGCCTTACAGTGTTTTTCTTGGAGCTCCGATTACTGAGTAAACGGATTTGGAGCTGATTGCGAGTGAAAAATGTAGACGATGACAGTGGTGGGGTCTTTTTTGAATTTATGGAAATTGCGGGTAATAAATGAAAATTGCAAATAAGGGTTCCCATCAAAATATTAAAAATATTAAAATCGATAAATAATGAAATGAAATGAGGGGTTGCCATCGGCTCCGGTCGGGTTACTTATTTATGCTTTCAGCCGCAACCAATCACAGCTCGCCAGATGGCGTATTGTGATTTGCTCAAAACATCTAATCTAATGATTATTAATTAAATCAAATATTAAAAAAAATTAATAGCGCAAACTAAATGACATTTTGTTTGTTATGTTTTAATGTTTAATAATGGTATCTAATACAACTTAATTAATTAAACGTTTTTTAAATTTGATTTTTCATTATATTTAATAAAATAAATAGATAAAATTAATGAACTTCAATTTAAAATAATTTATTAAAATAAAATATGAAGCTGACTTTAACATTTCATATCATCAAATTAAACTTTTACCAATTGCACTGTCAATTTTCATTTTATTTTCTAATAATTATTTTTGTATATTATAGACATGACAAATTTTTTAGATAAAAAATAAAAATTAGAGATGATAATTAAAATTAGGATATATTATGCTCGAATAATATTTACTTATAAATATAATAAATTTAGAATTATTTTTAATGTAATTTAAAATTTTAATTATATCAAAATTTCAAACTCAACATAAATTTTGATACGAAAACCTTTCAATACCCATATAACATAATTAATTTAGATGTCATACAAGTTAATATGATACATTAATAAGAAAGATCAATATCTAAAAGTAAAATTAAAATGATATAATTTTATTATTTAGTAAAAAAAATAATAAATCAATTTAATCTGACAAGATGTAACTTATAAATTATATTTAAAGTCAAGACTCATAAAACCATAACACAATCCAAAATGAATAGTATCATTATTAGGCTAATATAAACATAATTATGAATAATCAAAACTCATTTTTTCATATAGCATGATTTGAAAAGTCAAAACCAAAAGGTGATTATGGTCCCCACACCCTGATCCGACATAACTGTGGAGAAGGTAACTGATAATATCCAGTGACCTCATAGATAGGACATTCATGGTCTTAGTGCCTACAAGAAGTCCACCCATAGGGTGTAACTCGTATACTGCGACCTCATAGATAGGACATCCATGGTCTTAGTGCCTACAAGAAGTCCACCCATAGGGTGTAACTCGTATACTGCGACCGTCAATACTCGAATTTTGAATCCTTGGTACCACTTTTACCATCTGAGTATCAACTGAGCTACATCCGTACGGGTAACTAAACGATTTTTCTGGTTTGACTGTGAGTAGCTGGTTAGCACGTTATAGATGGGTTGTCAAATGCCTAACCGAACCTACAACTATTTCGCGTAGATAACCCAAATTATATTTTTAAAATTTAATATTCTTTTGATAAGAACTCGTATGGATGTCTAAAATTTCAATAATGTAATATATTATGGTTTCTAATAAAATCATGAAATGGAACAAATAATTTATACGTCCAACATCACAACATATGGTTAATAGAATATGGCTCGCTGCTCCATAATCTTTCGCATCTCCGTAGTGATGGAGTCTAAATTAAGTTCTCAGCATAGTCTGTTTCTATTTAATTATTATTTTAACTATTAACAAAAATTAAGAATATCATTTAAAATTTAATAATTTTTTAAAAATATCATTATTTACCTCAATTAACTTTTTCTTGAAAGATTAAATATGTTGATAGTAACATTAAATTTATCTAAAAAGAATTTTAGATGAGATTTAGAAAGAAATTTAGATGAGAATGAAAAAACATTTAAAATCTTGAAAGTTATATTAATAATTAATAATAGATTAAAATTTAAAAAAACAAAATCGAAAATTACTTTTAAAAATTACATAGAATTAATAACAAATATTTTGAGATAAATATTTTTAGACGAAGGAGTATTTTGATAATTGGACTCGAGCTATCTAAATTCCTTCAACGTTCCCTTCCCATCAATGTAGGACACTGATGTCAAAATCTATTCTCTTCAATATGTGACATCCTCGTTGTAATCCTCAAGCCTAGACTAAACCTCATTCATCTCCAAATAAACCCAACATTAGCTTCCAAATTTGAACCACTAACCCGAAACATAGTTGTGACTAAGCATTTGATTTTTTCTTTCTTCTCCCTTGCCATCAAGTTGGACAAGGCTGTTAAGTTAGTCTACCCAGGCCTGGATGTTAGCAAATACTCAAAATTGAAAGCAATTGGCAACAAATAGAACCGAAGGTAAATAAATATTTGAATAAGAAAGTCCATGAAATATCACGAAAATCCCAACGTACATCCACAAGGAAAAAAAAATGGAAAGAAAAAAAAAGAACTGACCTAACTATGTAATCGCATTCTCACCAATCCAAAGGGGGGAGTGGAAAGAAGTAAAGTAAGCAAACGGTTCATGACAACTTTGGCAAAATAAATAAATAAACAATAAAGAACCATTCAAAACTTCAAACCTTCCCCTCCCTTTCTGTAATCTGGCAGACAATAACTGAGAGCTACTTCACATGCACACACAAGCAATCAAATTCTTCTATTGTTGCTTGCACTCTGGTGGCCGCTCACCCTGCTGACCTTCCCCAGATTGTGGTTTGCCACCCTTCTACATCAAGTGAAAAGACGAAAAAATCATTTGAAATGCAAGAAAGAAAATATTCTAACTATTTAAAAACATGAGGAACAAAGTTGAGAGATTAAACAGGAAAAGTACCTTGTTTCCGACTGAAGTCTGACACCAATCAACATTTTAAGAAACAAATTGTCAGAATTGTGTTATAATTTCTGAAGGAATAAAAGGACTGGATGGTAAAAGAATATCGCTAAACAAGCTTTCTATTGTATAGTACCTTCTTTTTTGTCCTGCCTTCATCTTCATCTTCATCCTCTTCTTCTTCCTCATCCTCTTCATCATCTTCATCGTCATCCTCATCAATATCATCATCTTCATCATCGTCATCCTCATCATCATCAAGTCCAAGTTCATCCCCCTGGATAGCCTCACCCGTATACCATGACACAGCATGAGGAATGATCTTGTCTCGAATGGTTGACCTGAATTAATAAAAAATTTAAAGATACATGAATTGATAAAAATTAGTGTAAAAGAATGTCAAACAAAAAATAAAGAGTTGCAGGATGGTAAGTAGCATTTTGATAGATAAATAACAAAGTGGTACTAGTACCATCCAGGAACAGTAATAAAGTAGAACATGTCTAAGAGCAAGTTACTGTTAACTAACCCAATGTCATAATCTTGTTCCATTTGGTTCTGGAGCTCTTCAGCCTAATCAAAAAGACAAGAAATTAAATCATGAAAGAGTAAAGTATATGAAAGATCCTTTCATTTCTACAGTGAGGATGATATCATACAGTATCTTCATCAATATCTTCGTCATCCTCAGGTACTTGTGGTGGATTGAAGAAGTTGAAGAAACTTTCACAATCCTCAGTTTTAGTGATGGGCTTAGCATTCTTTGATCCTTTCTTAGGCTTCTTCTTGAGCAGCTTCTGTGTCAAGCATTTTCCTGGATACCACTCAATCTCCGTCCTAAAAGAACCAGATAACAACCAGATTTCAACCTTGGATAACAGAAGTTCCTGTTGTTTTAACTAAAGAAAATTAAAGGAAGGTCGAACACATTACAGAGAATTAAGAACTTAAGTTACCCTATTGCTTTCTCAAGAATAGGCTCATCTTCATCAATCATGTGATATATCTTTGTCAACACACTGTTCTTGAAAAAAGGGTTGGTATCAAAGAAGAACTCAAGCTTAAATCCCTTGGGATCATCTATCCTACACCACTTTATATCTTTAAGGTACTTCAGAGCTCCCTCATCACGTTCAGTTATCTAATGTGAAAACATGGTGAAAAATATTACAACTAGTGTTTGATAATGCAATCACAATGTTCCCTGCAATATATAATTTAATAATGCAATCACAAACCTCCTCAGATAAAACTTCATTGTTCTTCATTGCAGTGAGCCAGAAATCAGGAACACCTTTCTCTGCATGGACAATTCAAATGTCAAGCTAACCTAAATTGTCTAGAGGAAAGAAAGACACCCTTGAATAATATTCAGAAGGTACCTTCAGCAGCTTCCTCGCCCTGTTCTGATTCTGCTTCTTTTGTAGCTCCATCAACCGCAACAGCTCCATTAACAATATCATATCTCTGCAGGTTTATCATTAACACATTGTTTGAATAATGGAATCAAATTACCTGGCAACTAAATTAAGCACCCAATATGAATATCAAAAGGTCATAGCAAAGCAAACACAGCTTCAAAGAATCAAGGTAAATTGACAACCAAGACACATGGGAATGGTCACATACATTGAACTATGAAAAAAAAATAACATATAAAAGAAAAGATATAATGTGTTATCAACAATAGCAAAAACCAACATTAAACAAATAAACACACAACATTATGACTGGTGTTACTTTTGATGTAAATTGATTGGAAAAGAAACACAGAAGCCCTCAAATATGGCTTGAGCTGCAGATAGGTTTTCATAATGTAAAACATACAATAAGAATATACCTTGGTGTATAATGGTTTGTACAATTTTTGATACTTGGCTTCAAGTGCTGCTCTCTCCTCAAAGAATTTTGCCTCTAATTCATCATGTTGGCTCTGTACAACAAGAAAAACCCAACAATATCATAACTCCTTCCTTCTCAAAGTAAACAATTAATCATACATGTAGGCATGTCAAGAAACTGAAACATAAACAATTAATCTTTCTATCTCCTGGTTTTCATAAAGAAAACAAAGGATACTCTTTAATAATCCAGAGTACACAAGCACCATTCAAATTTACAAGAATACTAGGCAAGCTAACTTGGACTTCACAATCAACAGGACAGAAGAATGGCACAAAGTCACAAGTAAACAGCATCTAAAGCATGCGCATGATGCACGTGAACATCATTCAGAGAGTACAATATCTATCACATAAACAGCCATTTAAATTATGGTATGACCAAAAAGCATTCTCCATTCCAGGGTCTTTCATTTCTGCGTTCCAGAAACATAACCGCAATTAAACTTGCAAGATCAACAAACCACCTAACAATATAAACTTCGCAACAAATAGAAGACAAAGGTAGAAAATTCCATACATACATCATATCCAATGCCATGAATGATCGCCCTCACTTTAGTATAACTATCCCATAAATACATCAATGACTTATCAACCAGATAGCAGAAGATATTACCTGGATTTCCCTAAGAGCCTCAACACGCTTTCTCACGGGAGGAGATAGATTCTCAAGCATATCAGCGTGATGACCGGCCAAATTTTGCAACTTATTCTACGATAAACCAAAATTCATTACTTCGAAGCAAAAAGAAAAAACTGACGAGAAACAAAAATAACGGTTAACAAGTTAAGTGAAAATCACGGATTAAAAACCTAATCCTCGAAAAAAAGAAATGCGAAAAAAGTATAGAATGATCAAACTGCCCAAAAAAACACTAACCTTGAGCGCGTTGACAAGTCCAGCTCGATCCTCCGCATTAAGAGCTGGAAAAATATGAACAGAAAATAAGTAACAGCTTCAAGCAATCAATAAAAGCGAAGAAAGAAAGAAGTAAGAAAATACCAGCGGTAAGATCGGACATGGACAAGCCGTCTTTGCTGTTGCTCATGTTTTTAGGGTTTTTGAGTAGAGGAAGAAGCTAAAGGAATAACCCTAAATTTGGTTATTATAGAGAAAGAAAAGGAAAGAGAGAGAGAGAGAACGTCGACAAAAAGTGGCGAATGAATTAAAAAAGAAATTGGACAACTTTCCTCTAAAACATTTATAAATAAAACTAATAATTAAATTGCAAAAAATAATAATATTTTCTCTTAAAGGAATATATTTTATGTTTTAAAACAATAAATATATTTTTTAATCTTCAAAATCATTTAAGGCAATTTTATAAAATTAATCATAATTTATTATAATATTTTGTTTTGATAATTTTATAATTTAATATATTATTTTTAAAAATAGAAAATGCATTATTATGTTAAATCATGAATTTTTGTTTCCTTTTATTAAAGCTTTTTATTAAATTATATATTTTCATATATGTAAATTGTAAATGAATACTCTTTCAAAATACAACCTACAAGATAGGGAATTATTAATTGATGTTGGATTCATAAGAAAATTATAATTTATTTATTAAGGGAAGGGGCAATTAATAAATACCATATTATTAATAAAGTAATTTAGTTTTGAAAATAGTATTTTCTATTAATTTTAATTAAAGTTGAATTAATAGGAACAAAAACATGCATCTATTTTATTAAATATACAAAAATATCACCTTTAAATTTTATATCATCCATGTGAGTCGATGTTAGTTTGTTTATGAATCATTAAAAATCGATTATTTTTAAATATTATATCGATTAAAAATATATTATAATTCTTGAAGTTATTATTTTTTAACATGCCCTCATCTATATTTGTATTAATATTTTTTATTCTACATATATATATATGAAAATTGATATAAAAAAAAACTAATGATATTATATATAATTTATCTCATTATGTATATTATTCTTTAATCATTTTAATCATATATCTTTTTATTCTCGTAACATTCATATTCTATCTTTTTTTATTATTTTCTATTTTTTAGTTGGATAATTGACCACAATAATAAAAAAAGGACAAATAACTTTATAAAATATAAATGTAATTATAAAATTATATATTTAATTAGTTGTTCTATATAAAATTTATTATCAATTATGGTAAAATTATATACTTTTGATATACTTAATTATTATTTTAATAATATGAGTATTATTCAGAGAGTTTAAGAGGTTTATATTTAAGTTTTCAACATCATATATCTAGATTGTTATTAAAAAAATGTATATTTAATTTAAAATAATATTATATAATTATCAATGATGAAAAATTAAATATATTTTAAAATAAATATTAAATATATAAAAATATGATATTTTGATACGTAACATAAATATATATCGAAAATTTTTAAAAATGTTAAATTGTTAATATTAAATATGAACATACCACAATAAAAATATAATATATATATATATATATATATTTATCATATATTTATTATCATATAACATGATATATTTTTATTCATTATCAAAAATAACTATAAGTTATTGGGTTAAAATGAGAATTTTAATAGAATCTACAATTCAATATGATTATATTGTAAAAAATTTAAATTATGTATAATTATATTTACATTAATGATAAAAATTAAATTAAATTATATATAATTATATATATAATTTATAAGCTAGATAATTTCATATTCATTAAGTTTAATTTATTTATCAATCTTAATAAAATAATATAATTTCATTATTTTGATTTTATTTTTAACAAATTACCGTGTTATTTTACGAAATCGGTATATAAATTATTAATGGCAAATGAATCTTATAAATTATTTATATAAAATGTAATTCATATTTAAATTTAAATTTTTGATATGTATACGTATGAATTACTATAAACCTTCCGGTTATTGTAAACGGTTGAAATTGAATCTTGGTTTGATTCGGTTAAGAAAACCGAACCGACTTTCTTCCTTTGAAAACAAAAGGTAAAAGAAAAGATAAAAAAGAAAAATGATTAGTAGTTAACCACCTAAAAATAATCGCACGCGATTAGATTTACGTGACAAATAAGCTTCTCGCCTCCGCTTCGTGGCTGGCTGGGCTCACAAGATAAGCGGAGGAGAAAAAGAAGAGGTCCTCAGTTCTAACTCCAGATCGTGATTTTCTTTGAATACGCCATGAAATGTTCGTAGATCTTCAATTTCCTTTTCATTTCATCGTCTCCGTGCGGTTTTTTCCCGTTTTTCAGCGCGGTTGAATTGCTCTACGGTGTTATCTATCTTATTGTTTTTTAGTCCTTTTCGTTTCAATTGGAGGTTGAATTCGATATTGTTTGAGAGAGAAGGTTTCAATTTCCGATTCGATGGAACCTCGCGTTGGTAATAAGTTTCGGCTTGGTCGAAAGATCGGTAGCGGATCGTTCGGAGAAATCTATCTCGGTTTGTCAATTAATGTTTAAAATTATCGTTTTATTTTTTTGATTTTATTGTTATTAATTTAATTTCGAATTGTTTGGGTGAATTATGGTGTGTATTCGTGATTATTGATTTTTTTTAACCTTTATATTAATTTTTTTTATAGGAACCAATATCCAGTCGAGTGAAGAGGTTGCCATTAAGCTTGTAAGTGCTTTTCGTTCTTTAACATGATTATCTCTTGAATCTTACGAAATTATGTTTGTTTATTTAAAAAAATATGTATCTCAATATTTGTTTGCTATGTTTTGAATTTCAAGCTAATCAGCTTTAACCGATGCAAGTGGTTATTGGGATGTATTGCCAGAAAAACCTGCAATGTTGTGGTTGATTTATTCTACATTTGTGTTCTAGATTATTGTGCGATCAAACTGTAACTTCCCATAAATTAATGTCCTTAACATGTTTTATCAGTGTGTCCATACCTTTCACTTTCCTGATTTGGTAGCCCTAATCAAACTTTCATGTGGAGTAATAAATGTTGTGCTTGGTTTTTGATGTTCAGGAAAATGTCAAGACCAAGCATCCTCAGTTGCTGTATGAATCAAAATTGTACAGAATTCTTCAAGGAGGAAGTAATGAAACATCTCAAGATTTGCTTGTTGTTTTCCTGGTGTTTAGGATTTTTTTTTTTTTTTTCCTGTTTCCATTCTTACTAATCATACTCTTCTTTGTTTCTCAAGTAATTTTACTTTTTTTGGCAGCTGGGATTCCAACTGTTAGATGGTTCGGAGTTGAGGGAGACTACAATGTTTTAGTGATTGATCTGCTTGGACCTAGTCTTGAAGATCTGTTTAACTTCTGTAGCAGGAAACTTTCTTTGAAGTCGGTTCTTATGCTTGCTGATCAGATGGTTGGTTGCTTTAAGTTTATGCACCTCTTGGATTATGTTGTGCACTTTGTGAAGATTATTGTCATCTTCTCTGTTTTTTGTTTTCAGATAAACCGTGTTGAGTTTGTTCATTCAAAATCTTTTCTACATCGAGATATTAAGCCAGATAACTTTCTGATGGGCTTGGCAAGGCGTGCTAACCAGGTGTTTGTTTGAACTATCTTATTTGTCACTGTTCTGTTTACTACAACTATCGTATTTCTTTCTGTCATCAGTTTCATGTTAATTTATTTGTTTTGTTTATGTTCTTGCAGGTCTACATGATTGACTTTGGTTTGGCAAAAAAATATAGAGATAGTTCAACCCATCAACACATTCCTTACAGGTCAGAACTCAGAAGATTTCATTATGTGAATTGACGTTTTAGATTTGGTTCACTAAGAAAAAGGGAGTGTCAAAAAATATTGTGCATGTCCAACAGTTCTAGTAAAGAGGATGTCATTTTACTAGTACTGTGTTGCTGTAGCAGTAGATGTTGATGTCTTTTATCGTTTCTTTTCTCCATATGTTTCTATCTTCTGATATACGTCAAAGACTTTGACTTGGTTGTCTCATGTAATTCTGCTGTGCTTCTTACTATTTTTCATTTTATAACATTTGTGGTTCTGTTTCTATAAATACTGCAGAGAAAATAAAAATTTGACTGGAACTGCCAGATATGCAAGTATGAACACTCACCTAGGAATCGGTATGTAGTTTTGTATCTGTTTACAGTGGAATACTTGTCAACTGCATTGGCTTTTACAAGCAAGTTTTCTTTCTTGGCGTATATCTATCTATTGTTTCACTGCTGCAGAGCAAAGTCGGAGGGATGATTTGGAATCTTTGGGTTATGTTCTTATGTATTTTCTGAGAGGAAGGTGACTCTTGCTACCAGCCTAATCTAATCTCTTGTTGTCTTGCTTGCATTTCATTGATGCCTTTCTTATTGATATCCCCTTCTGTGCAGTCTTCCTTGGCAAGGATTGAAGGCAGGAAATAAGAAGCAGAAGTATGAGAAAATCAGTGAGAAAAAGGTCTCCACTTCAATTGAGGTAACATATTCTTTCTTCATTTGTGTAAAGTCAGGATTTCTTCTAGTTTATGTAGCTGAGAAAATCTTTGTTGCTTTTTCAGGCCTTATGTCGGGGTTATCCAACTGAATTTGCATCATACTTCCATTACTGCCGTTCATTACGTTTTGATGACAAGCCTGATTATGCTTACTTGAAAAGAATTTTCCGTGATCTCTTTATTCGTGAAGGTAGGAATTCAAGTACTTATAGCTATAAATTTCAGTGCTGCTCCTAGGCAGCTATTGTGATTTCCCTGCTGAATGTGAAATTGGTATCCAATGTTGGCATTTTATCTGTTGCTATATCACAGGATTCCAGTTTGATTATGTCTTTGACTGGACTATTTTGAAGTACCAGCAATCACAGCTGGCTAATCCTCCAGCTCGTGCCCTTGTAAGTGTCAGCACATTTCTTGTGTTTGTTGTCGGTGTTTGGTGCATTTGAATAGTTTTTGTTTCTTTAGGGCCCTGGAATTCGAACTAGTTCTGGGATGCCTCCTATTGGCAATGAAGATAGACAGACAGGTAGAAATTCTTTCCTGTTTCTTCTTCGTCTCACATAGTGCCCTCTTTTCGTCAGCACTTTTTGCTTGAAGTGAAGGACTAACATTGGAAGATTTTCTGTTTCTTCACTTGCATTATGTTTTTCATATTTCTTTTAGTTCATTGATTGATTTCTCTTGTTTAGTTGTTACTTTCTTTGGTATTCATATTCTGCGTCACCTGTGTTCTATGTGGTTTTGCTTGGTAAAAATTGAACCTGAAATCTTGTTAAATAAACCTATTTTTAGCGTCTGAGCTAGCAATAATGTCTATGATCTATCTTTGGTCTTGTGAATCCAGATTATAAGTGGAAGGTAAGATTGACTTGATAAATATGCTTAATTCATTGTTTCAGGCGGGGAAGATGCACGGCAAGCTAGTCAGTCAATAGATACTGCTCGGCGAAGACCATCAGGGCCTATGTTGAGCTCTGGAAGTTTTGAGAAGCAGAAGAGTCCAGTGGGCAATGATTTTTCAGTTACCAAGGACCCTATTGTATGTTTTGCCATGTCTGCAAACTACCTCACGTTGTCTTTGTTGTTGAATTGTTTAGAATTTCTGTTTTTCACGTGGTCATCAAGTGCCTTGTAGTAGATTATGCCTTGTAGGAAATTATCTTTGTCTTGCATTTGCTTGATTGATTTTCACCACTCTGCTTTTGCAGTCATGTAGAATCTCTTGGCTTGATGAACATGTGCCTGATTTTCTTCGTGTTCCATAGCTCGCTAGTTCATCTAATTGTTTTTGAATATCTCTCTTTAATGGTGTAAAAAATCACACCAAGTTACATTTCTGTATCATTAATGTTAATCTTGTCATAGTTGAGACGAAAAATGAAAAACTTGTTAGGCTTCTTGTAGGCATTATTATTTTCTCAAAAAAAGAAAATTTGGAAATATGGTGATAATCATTTGTGCCGATGAGATTGGTAATATTATCCATGAACCTATTTAGTAATATATTAAAGGGAGGTAAAGATTGGTAAATAATTGATACTGTGTACATGAATGTTACTCATTTATTTCCATACTATGATCAGCTTTTAATCTGAGTTTTGCCACAATTTGCAGCTACCCAGCTCCAGTTTCATGGGGAGATCTAATCGATCTTCTAGGCAAGCTGCTACTGTTTCTACTAGTCGTGATGCACACATTGGAACTGATGTTGATCCCCAACGTTCTCGGACAACCGATGCTAGCCCAGGAGCAGTTCATCGAATTTCAAATGACCAGAGGACTCCTCCCTTTGGAACTTCAGACCACCGGTGCTCATCATCAACCAGAAATCCCACGCACATGAAGACCTACGAGTCGGCCCTTAAGGGATTTGAAAGCCTGAATTTTGAAAGTGACGACAAGGTTCATTATTAGGTGCTCAGTACTGTGCATTGTCCCAAATTATCGTGCTGAGCATTTTTACACTTGAGATGGAGAATATATTCTTATGGTGTCAAGCCTGCCAAACTGTGATGCATGCGATGAGAACCATCTGCAAGACGAATGCTTCGGATGTACAGATAGCGGATGTGTCAAATGTGGTACCTCTTTTGGTCAAATAGCTTAACCTGTCAACATTATTACTTTGGTCCATCGAAGCTGTCATTCTGTAAATGTTCTTTTTTCTTGATTGAAGCTGTTGTAGCTCGAGCTCTGTCGTCAGTAAACGTGCTCTAGCCATATCAAAGTTCGTGAAGTTGCTCGTGTGCGTATAGCCACTGTAAGTTTTCCTTACTAACTTTAACAATCTGGGGTTGGATGAAAAGTTAACTATTATGTTTATCTCATTTATGTTTAATAATTTTTGCCTTAATACTCCTTTTGTTACATGAAAAGGTGAATGCTATGTTCTGGAATGTGGAGTTTTTCTCTTGAAATGTGTATGTGGTATATACGGTTTAAAATGTATATTATGATCATCTCAGAATAAGGGGGAGAGCAACCTGTCTTTCAAATCGAAAAACTGAACTGATCTGTGGGGTTCAGTTTAGTGTGAAATTGTGGAATATGAAAATATTATGTTTGATTTGAGAAATTTAGAATTCTGGGTTCAAATACTAAAGTAAAAATCCAATAGAACCGATTTCAATTTGAAAATTGTGATCGACCTTTAATCAACTCGGTTCATTTCTATAAATGAAAAATCCTTTGATTTACAAAGTAATTCTGGCCGGGATAATTTGTTCTTAGTTCCAAATTGCAGGTGATAACTCGTTTGCACGGAGTTGTAATTATTAGTAATCGTTGTTGGTGAATTAATTATGAGCCTTGTACACAGCATGCGCAAAACTGATAAAACTCCCCCTCCTTGCAACATAACCTCCAATCTTTGAATTTTGCTTTTGCAAAAGATTATTTTCAAGTCTTTGAACTAATACAGTAGAGACACTTGAATATTATTATGTTTCTGCAAATCCTTATTTAGTTATACGTTGCCGTTAATTGTTCTATTGGAAAAAGAAAGTCAGTTCCAATTTTAAAAACGTTGTTGCTTTTATTAAGCACTTAATGTTTTGATATTGTTATATCGAATCCTTTAAAGTTTTAGATGTATTAGGTTGAAATTTAACCACTCGATAAAAAAGAATTGCCATTTAGATGTGTGCATTTTTATTTCTTTGCTTTTTAGCTCATCACCCTTCTAAATGGTCCACATTATAAAGGATAGAAGTTCAGAGCCAGCTAAATGAGTCTATGAGCAACCCACTCAACAAACTCTTAATAGCCTGGACTGCGGAAACAATTTCCAAAGACATTTTGAACCTTGTATTCTTAATAGCATTGAATATAATCAAGAAATCAGTAAGATTGAAAACCCCTTGAACTAGCAGAGAGGGGGGCAGAAATATTTGCTTCTGCATCTGCTGCAAGTGTCACAATTTTACATCATGATTGCATCAAGAATTCACCCGTGATCATCTCTACAAACAAAACCAAATGCAGTTTTCTCCGATGAACTTTCAGAAGCCGCATCCATATTAATTTTAATTACTTCAAATGGGGGTGGGATCCATCTATCAACCTGCACCTGCATATCTGAAAAGGAGCAAACATTATGCTTAGAGGCGGAGATAAGTTTCTATTCATTCCAAGCTTTCCCAGCTTTCACGACTGTCATAGTGGGATTGGAACATCGCCATTAAACAAAACTGCATCTTTACACTTCCATATCTCCCATAACATATGACCTGATCTATGATCTATGGAATTTGGGGACTCTGCCAATAGACCACGAAACCATGCAAACATCGTTGTAAAGCCATTGAGATTTGGCTTATGCCCAAGCTGAGAGACAAACCATGAAGCATAAAAATGGTTACAGAAATCCTTCTAAATAGTTAAAATCTCATTCTCCATTCCCAAGACCATCTACTTGTTTTTGTCATTTTTTTCCTTTATAAAGCAATCTGCATAATTAATCAAATATGAATGTTTTAAAAATTTTATCATAAATTTTATATTATTGAAAATATATCAACTTTTTTTTCTTTACTTGGTTTCTTTCTTCTTTTTCTCCAATTTTTTCCTTCTTTTTCTTTTGCTCTTTTTTTTTTTACTTTTCGAACTTTTTTTTTCTGTTTTCTTCATTTCTAATTTACATTCATTAATAAAATTTTTTCAATTTATGAATTTTCATTTTTATACTATTTTTACAATACTTATTATTAATTATTTAATTTTATATATTTATCTATCAATATATATCAATAAATATATATATGTATTATTTAACATTTACAAATATATATTGCATCAAATTGTATGTTTATATATATATATATATATATATATATATATATATATATATATATATATATATATATATATATATATATAAATATATATATATTTTTTTTATAACAGACACACATATATAGATCAAAAAATTGTCTCTTTATATATATATATATATATATATATATATATATATATATATATATATATATATATATATATATATATATTA
>CANYBF010544745.1:0-15121 GCA_948192965.1 Dalechampia spathulata | reverse complement strand
AGAAATTGGGAGAAATGGGAAGAAATTACCTTGTAGCAGGGGCTTTTCTTCGTAGATCTTCACTCCAGGAACATTTAGGGACCCTAACTAAGCAGATTAGGTCTCTAAATCCTAAGAAATTAATTAATTAAGAGTTTAATTAATTTGGGAAGTGATTTTGGCAAATTTTTGGTCCCTAATTTGATGCCCGAGCTCTATATTTATAGAGCCAATTTTTGAGTGGCAGTTTTGTAAATTTTGGGCCGTATTTGCATACATGTGCGCCACATGTATGCCTATGTGCGCCACACATGTGCTACATGTGGCGCACATAGCCCTATATGCGCGCGCATATAGCCTAGAAAATCTCGCGTGGGGCCCACTGTGGCTGCTTTTGGGAAGCATCGTGAAGCATACAAGCGTTATTCGATGTGAGGAACAACTTTACAGAAGAAATTTTTTCCAAATTCGGTCTCGAAATGGCTCCAGACCAAACGTCTTTTTAGGAGGTTATTATGCAACGTGCGTATCCTATAAGGCTATGCGCTACGCACGTTGTGCTTTTCACCTATGCGCTCCACCTCGTACAGGCTGAATGGGATGCATGCCATATGTCCAAGAAAGTACAAACGACATTTTGAGAAACTTTGCAGTTATAAGTTTTCTCAAATTCGACCCCGAACATCAAGTTTTGGCTAATGGGCCCAAATTGGGCCCGATAGGCCCATTAAGGGCAAAATGTGGCAAACGTGGTGCCGTTAGCCGTGCCTCACACGGGCAATAGCGTAAATGTGTTTTGCGCGTCGAGAACACCTAGATTGGAGATTTTAGGCGGCGGGCCCACTTGGGCACTATTCATAATGAATAGTACCCCTGTGGGCCCCACTGTGCAAAATGGCCCGGAAAGTGGCAAATAGCATGCCAAGCATTCTGCCTCAAGCGAGGCAGTAGACAGAGTGTATTCTGTACGTACAGAATGTATTGAAGCTGGCGATAGTGGGAAGCGGGTCCCACTAGCGTTTAGTGGGCCACACAGCTAGACGGAGCTACAAATGTGGCATTTGGGATGCCACAAGATGTGCCTTGCGTAAGGCAATAGTAGGATGTATTCTATAAGTACAGAATACACAGATTCGACTAACAGGGGTAGCGGGCCTCGTTTTTACTAAGTGGGCCCTACAGCGCAGCGTGCCCATAAAATGGCATATGCAATGCCAAAGGTTGTGCCTTGCATAAGGCAGCTGGAAAATGTATTCTGTGAATACAGAATACACAGAATATGCAATAGGGGAAGCGGGCCCCACCTTTGTACTATTCACAGTGAATAGTAACCAGTGCCAAAAATGCAACATTTTGCATTTTAAGTGTTTTGCCCTTGTACAAGGCAATAGGGAAGGGTGTTCTATGCATACAGAACACTCAGAATACGCGGCGGGTCCCGCCTGGTGCCATGGTGGGCTCCACCAGTTCTGAAATGTCCTGTGCGCCAGAACATACTGGGGAAGACACGGAGGCCTAAATGTATAATCAAGGTTGATATCGAGGACTAAATCCTAACCGAATCAATAAGAACCCAAAATTATACAATAGTGAAAAGTCAGGGTCAACAGATGGGATTTTTTATTTTCACACTAACGACATTGCCAATGCTAGATTTGTAGTTTTTGACCGTAATGACTTTTAGAGGGAGATCGCACTCGATACTTCTTTCCATCCTTCGAGGTTTAAAGCCTCTTGTCTTAAGTCCCCCTCTCTGTATTATTATCATAGACTCATCTCCTATTTGATTTTTGGGAGATCTGAGTCTAATGACACAGCTACTACCCCTGACCTAATTTTCCTTCACTCTATGGTCACAGGTACTCTTATCCAGCCTGGACGTTGGCTTCAGAGCTCTTTCCATGAGGTTAGCATCTAGAAACAGCCTAGCAAGGCTATTCTATTTGGTTCTTTTATCCATTACCTTTGCCAGTGCCTTTCTACTTTTCCTCCTACTCTATCCTCTCCTGGAGTAAAAGATCTAAATCTTGACTTATAGTTCATCGAGCATTCCATGCTCCTTGAGCGTTATTCTGATGGTGAGTTTCATACTCACTTTGAGTATATTGCATGGCGCCTTGAGCATCTTCAATCATTAGGTCTTCCTAATGATACAATCACCCTAATTAATGTTTGTTAGCACTTACAGATGCCACTTTATGATGATACACCTATAAAGTGGCTTGACCCTTCAGACCCTTCAGACCCTTCTTCTTCTGATGCCATGAGACAGGCAGCTCAGAGCTGCAAACGGTAGTGTCATTTCATTAGTGGATCATCATCTGTTGTTGTTCCTGATCCTCTTACTCTAACAGCTGCTGCATATACTGATTCTATTTTTTAGCAGCTTGCTATTATCATCGCTCGACTTGATCATTTAGATACTTTTGAGTGACATTTTGACCAAATTGATCAATAGCTAGGACATCTCACTCAATAGTCAGCTTCACTTGATCAGTAATTTGCTCAACATGTTATTGACTTTCATGAGTTCTAGACTTCTACCACAGACACTCTACATTCCATCAGTTTTATGATGGAACCTTTTATTATTCCTCCACTGAGTTCACCTCCTCCTCAAGACCCATAGTGATCATTTTGATGTTATCAAAGGGGGAGATGTTTTATATTTTAGGATAGTGGAGATTTCATTTTTCATTATTGTTATTTCTTTTCTTTGTTGCTCTGATCATTATGTTGGATATCTTTTTAAGTTTATATAGCATATGATGTTTATTCAGTTCATTATCCTATCTTGCTTATTCTCATTATTATTTATTATCATGTGCTCTGATTATAACTAAGTTGGATAATGCTCTGATCATATGAAGTTTGTCTTCCTCTGATTATATGATTCTATTCATGTTCTTTAATACTTTGATCATATGATTCTATTTATATCTTTACAATTATATATATTGCTTTGATCGTACGTTATACAATTTGCTATGATCTTTGTGTCTTTCTCTTCTCTTTATGATTGATTTATTTATGTGATTAATAACATAAATTCTAAAACAAAGGGGGAGACTTCTAAAATTTTTTAAATCAAAATTTCATTTAAATATGATTTGTAAATTGAACTTAAATTGATTGCCAACATCAAAAAGTGAGAGATAGTTAGACCTAAAATTTTAATATGTGTGTCACGTGTTAGTCAATTTAAGCTATTTACCATTTTTAAGTATGTTTTTATGACTAGTACGGGCATGCCTGTCTTGGTACGGGTGTACCAAATTGCTTTGCTGTATGGTACAGGCATATGGCTAATAGTACCATGTTAGCTTTGTTTCCTTGAGTTTGGTATGGGCATACCATTGGTTGGTATGGGTGTGCACCATTGCTCACAAGAATTTGGTTTGTTAGTAAACCTGCTTTGGTACGGGCGTACCATTAGGTGGCATGACTGTATGGTTGCTCACAAGAAAATTGCTTGTCAGGAAACATGTTTTGGTACGGGCATACCAATGGGTGGTATAGTCGTACCTAATTTCCCTCTCAATTTCAACAGTGGCTTTTTTAAGTAGGTACGGGTCTACCATGTCTGGTGCAGCCATACATAACTTTCCAAAAAGGCTTTAAACCCTTTCTAACGGCTTTATTTTTCATAAAACATAATTACATTTTAAATCTAATGGCTAGTTTCTTCTGTGTAAGCTTCCATTGAGCATTCTATGTTATTTACAAGTAAGTTTACTTGTTATATTGTAATTCTAGCCTTCAAAAACTCTCATTCTACTGCATTCCCATAATCTAAGAGTTAGGTTTTGTTATTGTGGGTTGGTGTGTCTGGTTAATGCTTGGGCATTACATTGTAATTGAGAGTTTATGAGACTAAAATCATTGTAAAGGTTTGAGTGTGATCCTAAAAACACTAGGGTTAGGATTCAATGGAGGAATCTGTATTGATTGTAATTGATTGAGTTTAGTGGAACCTCAAGTTGAGACTTAAAAGAAGTGGTCATAGGCCAAGAGTTAGTATCGAACCACTATAAACATGTATTGCCAGTTCCACTAGGGATTTCACATAGATATCTTCATATAGAATTCATATATTGTATATATTCTACACCTTGCATTCATTTTATAGTATTTTTCATTTTAAAGTATAGTTATTAGTTTCATGCATTTAACCCTTAGTAGTTACCTTTTCCCTAATATAAATCTTACCTTTTTACTTTACGGCTTAAGTTTTATAGTTTTATAAGGGTGATATTTACATGTTCTTTTTAGAAACACCTAATTTGATGAATACCTCCATAACCCAATACGAGACCTTTCCAGCATGTTTTATCCTCACTCACCCATCTTATAATTACTCCAAGCCAAGCACGCTTAACTATGGAGTGCTTATTAGAATGAGTACCAAAAAGGTAAGTGCACCTTGTTGATATGGATAGTACCTTTCTAATCACTTAAGCTATTCTCAATTATACAGTCTCATACTTGCACAATCTCAAAATCACTCAACTATGCAACCTCATCCTTACACAGTCTCAAGATCCCTCTTCTTCGGGTGTGAGATTAGTTCATTCATGTGCCCTTCCGCTTAAAAACTTGCCAGGAGCCACTCTTTATTTATGCTCTCTCTGACACTGGCATCCACTCCCCTCCCTTGTCAACCTTGGGTGTCACACTTTTAGGTAGCATGAGTCATGTTGGAGGCAATACAGCTCATGTTAGCCTTAGACTTGCTTGTATTTTGAGATTTTTGAGTGACACGACTTGTGTCATGGCTAACACGACTTGTGTTAGCCTTGAATAGCTTCATTCCTTTGCCACAAGCTCAAGACAACTTGTATTGAGTCTTTTAGCCATGATTTTTCATGTATTTTGATCTTAACTTCTAACTTTTTGATCAATTTTTAAAGGGCCATGATGCTTTACATGTAATATGTTACATCCATAAAATAGGGGCTAGAAGAATACAATTATAAGTCATTAATGTGTTAAAGGAAGTACTAATGGCATAAGATGTAACATTTAGGAAAAATGGGCTTAAGTTAATGTTAAGCTACATACATGTAATCGAGTTAATCGTGGAGACTAAATAGGACGTATTTGGGTCGAGGAGTATGGTAGGACATAATAATATTCAGGATAGAAACTAAGTTTAATATACAAATTAAATGAATTAAAGTTAAATGTACTTAACAAAGGAGGATGGGTGACCTCTTCGGGAAGTGCGCGATTTTCAATCGCATAGATCATTTTAGATGATTTAAGTTATAGAATCATGATCGGAGTAAAAAGGGGACTTCATTATGCTATATGAAGGTATTTGGGATTAAAATAGAGTTAAGGATATTGAGTAGGATGTAAATGGAATTACTAGAATTATTTAAGGGTAAAGTTGGTAATATAAAAAATATGTAAGGGTAATTTTGGAAAGTGAGAATTAGGGACTAAATTTGTTACACCCGTAAATAAGAGTTAATAGAATGTGTGTATAAGTTCTAAATAATGCACTAATAGAACATATTAGCCTATATTAAGTTACATAACCATAATCGGGTTAATTACAAAGACTAAATAGAACATATTCGGGTTGAGGAGTATGGTAGGACAGAATAATATTTGGGATAGAAACTAAGTTAAATATACAAATTAAAAATATTAAAGTTAAATGTGCTTGAAAGAGGAGGATGGGTGACCTCCTCGAGAAGTATGTGATTTTCAATCGCGTAAACTATTTTGGATGATTTAAGCTATAGAATCATGATCGGAGTAAAACGGGGAGTCTATTGTGCTAATAGGAAGTGTTTAGGATTGAATTATAATTAAGGTTATCATAAAGGATATAAATGGTATTAATGGAATTATTTAAGGGTAAAATTGAAAATATGGAGAATTTGTAAGGGTAATCTTGGAAAACTTAAATTTAAGGACTAAATTGCTAATAATTAAAGTTAAAGGATTGATCTAAGATGTTTTAAAGTTTTATAGAGAGACTTATTTGGTAAAATTAAAAGTTAGAGGGCTAAAGTGCAATTACTCATAAATTTAAGGACTAAAGTGATACTTTTCCAACTTAAAGACTTATATTTATTATATTTATTAAATTAAGTAAGAAATAAGAGAGGGGAGAAGAGAAAAGTCAAAACTTAAAAGGGGAAAAAGAATAAGGAGAAAATCATCTTAAGATAATTTCTTAACCCATTTTTCATGCAATTTTTTAAAGATTTTCATAGAAAAAGTAATAATTTTCAATTCTCTATCATTTGGTATAACTTTTATCATAGGAAAGTTGAAGAATAAGTTGGTGGAAGTAAGTGAGAGATTAGGGATTTTCGGGGATTTCTTGATAAAGGTATATTTAAGTCAATTTTAAGGAAGAATAAGGTAGAATAACATGTATTTACTATGAATTAAGCTTTGGATTGAATTAAAATGATATGAAATGACTTCCTTGGTAAAGGGAGAATTCAGCCAAGTATGGATTTATAATGAAAATGTAATTTAGTTTGATTAAGTGATGGATAATGAAAAGAAATTTGTTAAAACTAATGATTATAATAAGAAATATGAAAGAATGGAAATGAAATGATGAAAATATATTCTTGTATATTCCGTTAAAGAGGGGTATGCATATAGGTGAAGGGTTTGATGATGAATGAATGTGTTTAGGTGTTAATTAGAATGAAAAATGATGATTTAAAGTGTTAAAATAGAATAGAATTCAAGAAAAACCAATATTGTTTAAGAAAGACATTTTTGGCTATTATAGGTTGTTATGGTATTTATCTTGTTTAAATGTATATGATGATGGAAATGTGTTTTAATAATTTAGAATGTATGATATTTGATGGATAAAGTGTAAAATTTTAGGTGGATAGGGTATTGGAGGAGTAAATGGTTGTATATTGTGCTTAATTTGAGATTTGGTATTATATATTATGAATTATATTGGAATATGAATTGGAGATATGGAAATTATGTTTTGGAGGAAGTGAATTATATTTCTGCAGGTGGATTTATAGATTTGGAAGATGTGATTTTAAGATATCTGAATTACATATGGAATTCTATAGAAATTTTGTTAGAATTTTGTAATTTGGATAAGTAGTTAACTAAGCTGAAGAAAGGGGTTTAAAGATGATTAATATAGTAATTTACTTTAGTATGATGAATGGAAGTGGAAAGTGGACTTTGGTTATTCTGTAGTTCTTACATTAGTTGGAAAAGTTAAGTTATGAAGCTTATTCTGACAGTTTTATCATATTTTGTTATTACAGCTGCAACAGACAAAAGAAGTAAAGAAGAGAAATAAAGGGAAGTGGAAAAGAAATTCCATTAAAGGTGCATGAACAATAAACATGTTATGTATTTACTTTAAAATAATTTTATTTAAAATGGTTGTTTAATTGTATGTTTTCTACAATCAACTACAGATAAGTATTTCTGTTGCATAAGGATTCTTTGTTATAAAAAAAATGTGTGCTTTAATTGGCTATTGATTTACGAATTTATTCATATGATTTTATTATATTTGATATATGATTTGATAAGAGTTTTAAAAACGATTGTATTTCATAATCGATAATAGACAGATGATGAGATATTTCTCATTGGGTTGGAGGTTGAGATATATGGTCCCTCCCCAATGAGAGGTGTGCACGCTATAGTATATGATCACCTAGGGATGGGATTAGGACCTGTCTCCCATCTAGGTTACAGTAATTTGTTGTTGTAACTTGTGATCTAGACAAATGAGATTAATCACATTTAGGATAGGATTGAGACCCATCTCCCATCCGGGGTACAGGTTTCCTATAACTTATGACAAAGGTAGAGGATGAGACAGATGATACTGATGATTTAATTATAATTAAGATTAAATGTTTGATTTACATTTTTATATAATATTTTATTTGATTTATACATTATTGGACTTTATTTTAGATGATGACATTATTTCTATTATGATACATGATCACTTTATTTCTCGAAAATGTTATTTTATTATTATATTTCTATTTGTTCAACAAGAAGGGGATTTGATCTTGCTTTTAATAATATTCATTTTATATTCTTACTTTATTTTTGTTTATTATGCACCACTAAGGTCATACACAGTGTTCATTTTATTGAACGCAAATTGAAGAAGAGTTAGAAGCTAGGCCTAGTTGAAATTTACACTTGGCAAGTCAGAGCTGTTAAGAGGGATCTTTTAGGTATCTATCATGTTATGTATATTTATATTAAGTATGATGTAAGTATACTACTAAAATAATACCCAGAGACATCGAATTCTATTTATATATCTATTTAGTGTTTTGGTTATATATATATGTTGTTTAAGTTGATGAAAAATTGTATGATTAGATTTTAAATACATCATCACCTATAAAGTATTTTATCATGCAAAAATTTTATTAAATTTTATGAAACTTCTTTTCGAAAGCTTTTATTTCAATGACAGTAAAATTTTTCAATTCCCTTATTTTCACGATCAAAATTACAGTCAAAATTTTTATATCGCTACATTTGATTAACGATTTTACTGTTACTTCTTAATACTTTTAACTTATAGAAGGGGTTGATAATTGATTTTTAACATCCCTTATAATATGTTAGCAAATTCTGGTGTTGAAGTGAAATCTGTTAAGCATATTACGGGACCATATCATGCCTTATAAGACGGGTAAGGTATGAAAAACTTGAAAATAATAGGAGCTAAGGGATTGATTTATAATGATTGAAGGTTTATGGAAGGATCTAAGTGGTAAAATTGGAAGTTTAAGGACTTAAGGTGAATTTTCCAAAATGTTAAGGACTAAAGTGGTACTTTTTCCAAGTAAGTTATGTCTTACATTATTATAAGTCCTTTATTTATTAATTAATGAAGGAAATAAGGTAAACGGAGGGAGAAAATTTGAAATACATAAAGAAAGAAAGAAAAAATAAGGGAAAATCAACTTTTAAGGTACCATTTTTCATGGTTCTTTTTCAAGATTTTCATATAAAAAGATGTAATTTTCAATTCTCTATCATTTGATATCAGTTTTAGCATGAGAAAATGGAAGATTAAGTTTGGTGGAAGTAAAGGAAAGTTTAGGGATTTTTGGGGTTTTCTTGATTAAGGTTGATTTAAGTTGATTTAATTGTAGAATAAGGTAGGATAACTTATATTTACTATGATTTAAGCTTTGGTTTGAATTAAAATAATGTAAAACATCATGTATAAGGAAGGGAAGAATTTGATCAAGAAGGAAATCTCATGGACATGTGAATTAATTTAATTAAATGCTTAGAAACGAAAGAGAATGTATTAAGACTAATGGTTCTAATATGAATTATGAAAGAATTTAAGTGGAATAGTGGGAAAATGTATTGGTAAATTCGACCAAAGAAGAAAATGTGTGTGTATGAAGGCTTAAACTTGAAATGAATGTATATTAATATAAGTTAAAATGAAAAATGATGATTATAGGTGTTAAAAATGAATAAATCCAAGGAGATCCAATGAGAATGAAAATAGAGAAATCCAGTCTATAGAAAATATTAGAACCTTTAGTGTGTTTGAATGTGTGTGATATTAAAAATGTGTTTTAATGATTGTAAATGAATGATATTTGATGAAAAGTGTGAAATTTCAAGTGGACAGGGTATTGATGGAATAAATTGTGATGAATTGTGTTTTGGTTTGGAAATAATGTGTAACATCTTATATGTTATATTAATTTGTGTTATGGAGTATGGAAATGGTATTTTGGAGGAAGGTAAATATATTTTCTACAAGTGGATTTGTAGTTTACGAAGAATTCATTTTGGAATATCTGAATTACATACAAAACTCTATTGAAATTTTGTCAAAATTCTATAATTTGGATAAGAGGTTGAATTCATGAAAAAGGATGTTTAAAATATGTTTTGCTTAGAAGTTAAACTTATTATAATGTTGGAAGAGATTTGAAAATTAGATGTGGAATTTGGTTATTCTATAATTTTTATGGTAGTTGAAAAAAAGAATTTTAAAGGCTTATTCTGATAAGCTCTATACAATTCTATAATTGTAGCTAAGGGAGTTAGAGGAAGTGAATTGAGAAAAGAAAAGGAAGTGGAGGAAGCATCGTATAGAGGTGTATGCATAATAAATATAAAATGTGTTTGATTTAATACAATTTTATTTGAAATAAATATTTAATTATCTGTTTTCTACGATTTGATTTTGTTTCTTAGGATTGATTACAAAAAAAATAACTTGTAATTGTTTGTAGATTTCTTCAAGAGTAAATATTTTTTTAAATGGGCATTATTAATAAAATTTGAGTTATGATTTTATGAAATATTTCTAAAATGATGTTTTCATATTAACTTGATAATAAAAGTGACAATAATACGATATACAGATAAATAAATCACTTGGTAGGAGGTCGAGATATCTAGTCCCTCCTCAGTGAGCCTCATTAAGTCGAAGGTTGAGATATCTGGTCCCTCCCCAATGAGAGGTGTGTACACTAGTATATTAAGATCATACATAGATGGGATTAAGACCCGTTCTCCCATCCGAGTTATAGTGGCTTGATTATTATAATTAATGATACAAACAGATGAAATTATTAAGCATAACATTGATGATATCATTAAACATGATTTGACAATTATATTATTATTGCCCATTTTATTATGAAATGATTTATGGTTATGAATTATGTTATATAATCCTTATACTTTACATTATATCTAAAATAATATTTGGTGTAGGGTTTTTCTTTATGATTTGTTTCTAATACTATTATTTATTATTATTTATTGTGTGCTACTAAGTGTATACTAAACGTTCATTTTATTAAACGCAAATCAGAAAGTTGATAGGAATAAAGATTAGTTGAGGTTGCACCTATGAAGCTAAAGCTACCGAAGAGGAGTCCTTATGTAGCAATCATGTTTTGTTTGTTTATATTAATTACGATGTAAGTATGCAACTATAAAACATATACCCAGAGGCAAATCACACTACTTATACTGGTTTTATTCTATGTTTTATATTATATTTTATTTAAGTTGAATGTTTGTTTTTAATAGATTTCTAACTAAAATATCCTTATGTATTTAATCACGCAAAAATTTAATTTCATATTTCAAACTACACATCAAAAAATTTTATTTGAAAGATAGTAAAATTTTTAAATTCCCTCATTTTCATGACCAAAATTACAGTCAAAATTTTATACCATTATGTTTGGCACATGATTTCAATATTGTTTTCTTTGATATTTTTTTTAATTTAAAAAGAGAGTTTAATAATTGATCTTTAATATCCTTTGTAATATATTTTGCGGTTTTTAGTGTTGAAGTGATATCTATTAAGCATATTATAAGAGAATTTCATGCCTTATAAGAGGGGTAAGGTGTGACATAATAACCAACTTTAAGGATAGTTTTCATAAGGGATATAAGCAGAAACTTAGGATTTTCTAAAGAACACTCTCATTATTTAGGATATTTTAGGTTTTCTTCTTACAAGCATTGAGAATTAAGGATTAAGGTTCTTATTCTATGCTAATATACTTTTAAATCTACTTTTATAATAATTCCTAAAGAGATCCGAGAGGATAAGAAGCTGTAAAGGAAGATGGTTGAAGAGGAGCAATTGGTTTTGATTGGAGATAGCTAAGAAGACAAAGAGACTTGATTTCCCTTTTCTAATGTAATCGTATCTTATGGTTGTAGTTCTTTTAAGTATTATGTTACTTAATAACTTTCATCTTTTTACCATGCTTAACACCATTAACATAGGGTTGGGATCTACATTTGTGAATCAAACATACTCTTTATTTTGCTAATAGATTTCGTATTCTTTATGCTCTTATGTTATTGTTATGGAATATGGTCTCATACTTGTTAAAGTGTCCTTTAACTTATTTGGATGTCAAATGGTTAATTAATTGCTTTGAAAGAAGAATTAATTGAATGGAATGAATATAAGAACACATTAGATTGACTACTTAGATGTAGGAGTTGATTAATAAGAGGTTTGAGTGTTGGAAGTGTTCTTGATCACTAAAAGTGATCTAGCAATCACGAAAGTAAGTGTTAGATTGATTTTAGTAGGTAATTCACTCTTTAGAAAGAAGGATTTTACATTAATACACTGCCTTGATGAATGCTAAGTATGATTGATAATCACTTTGAGTTACTTCTTCACAAACATAATTTCAACCCTATGCCTATGTATATTAATGTAGCATACTATAGTATCAACTAGATTAGACTTAGTTGAATTTGCATGTTTGTCTATTATATATCTAGATGATTAATAATCTATTAAACTAGTTATTTGCATAAATAATCAAGGAAATCAATAGCTAGTACTTAGCCATTTCATCCCAGATAATGATACCTTTAAGATGTAATTATAATCCATGCTCTTACAGTGGCGTGGGTTTAAAATAAGGGATTATAAATTTAAAACTTATAGAATTCATAATTCATTATAATAACATCAATTCATACACCAATATATATCATCAAGAATGTTTAAAATTTTAATTTTTTCATTTTATTTTATAAATCTATATCATATATTCTTATTCTATAATATATCTTGTAATGTATATGGATGAATATTATTATCATAATATTCAACATTTTATACAATTTAAACTTTTTAAATTATTTATAGCACCTTTTAAAATCTTAAGAATACTAGAGTTTTATAACGTACATTACATGTTAGTATAATTTATTTGATCTCTCATTTGTAATAATTTAATATTCTATTTTTTTCAATTTTTTTTATCATGGTAATATTTTTTATAATTTTAAATTAATATTTATTATTTAAGCATTATCTACTTATTGAAAATGTTGTTTATAGAATCTTGTCATCCATTTATATAAACAAAAATACAAGCAAATACATTAGTTTATTGCATTTATAATCTCATAAGTTGGATTGTGATACAAAATGGTAATATTTATTTATCTATTTGATAACAAAACCTCTTTGTAGATTATATTTGTTTATGTATGTTGGTTCTTTTCTTTTTTATATCATCATTTTTAACTAAAACTTTTACTGTTGAGCTTTAAATTCCTCTTAATAATATGACATATAGTTGTCCATGTAAAGAAATATCTTTTGTCAAGTACATTCATACATTTGACATTAATTGTCCTTGTGCTTTGTTTATTATCATTGTAAAATATAATCGTACTAAAAATTGCTTCTTTTTGAATTGGAATAGACATCCTTTACTTTCTATTAGATTTAATAATATTCATAATAGTAACACTTGTCTATTAGTATATTGCTCAACTATTTTTTTAGCATAGATGACATTTTTATCAAAACTTCTATATAGCATTCGAGTTCCATTGCATAATCCATTCAATGCATCCAAATTTTTTAAAAGTATTATTGAGCAGTTAACTTTCAACTATAGTTTGTCTGATGACATTCCATTCAGTTGTAAGCTATTAAGAAATTCTTTTTGGTAATTAGTGTTCACGTCATTAACTACATAATTTTAGCTAAAGTACAGTTGAATCTCTCCCGTGAACATATTTATCATTATTTGATTCAATATTCATTCTTTGTTGCCAATATTGCATGATTTATCATGTATTTTGATGATATCGAGTTCTTAACAACATTAGGAAACATATTTTGTATCAATATCTTCTTGCATGAATCTTTCCATCATCGACTTTGTTTAACTTTTAATGTATGAATTTGAAAAAAATAAATCATAAGTTAACAATGTAAGATATTTTGTAACTTTAATAAATATTTTATATTTTTAAAAAATCATAAATAATATTTTTATTATATAATTTCATTATAAAAATCAATTGTATAAATTAAAACTATTACAATTAGATAATTAAAATAAAATAAAATTAATTTTTATAAATTATCTATTACAAATTTAATATAATTATTATTTTCTAATTTTTAATAATTTACATAATTAGATTATATAAAGCATAAGCAATCTTGGATTTTGATTGAAAAAGTTAAATTATATGTTAACAATGCGTTATATGTTATAAGTTTAATAATACCTCATATTTTTAAAAATAATGATAAATATTATTTTCCTTTATATAATTTTATAATAGAAATCAATCATTATAATTTAAAACTATTACTATTAAATTATTAAAATAAATAAAAATTAGTTTTAACACTTTTATATTATTTAATAAACTTCTATTTCTTAAAATTAATCATTTATAATAAAAATAATTCATATTTATATTTAATTTTAAATATGCTTCTTACATAAAAATTAGTTGTTACAAATTAAAATTATTACTATTTGATAATTAAAATAAAATTAAAATTAATTTTAATAAATTTAAAGCAATGATAAAACTATCATTTTACTTTTTATCTTGCCTCTTATAAGATTAGTTAAAAATTCAATCAATCTACTTAACTTTTACAGTATGAATTTAAAAATATTAAGCTATATATTAACAATATATTTATCTTTGAATAAACTTTAAAAATAATTAGTAATTAATAAATATAAATAAAATTAATAGTATTTATTTTTAATAAAATTTGTTTAGATAAAAATTAGATAGTATAATATAAAATATAAAATAATTAGTAACAAATAAATTAAATATTTTAGAAAATAATAAAATTTATGGGAAAGAGTAAACGTATCTTTTTCCTTATATGCTACCCTTTTTAATATACAATGATAGTAAAATTATCATTTTTATTTGTTTCTCCTTTTTTCTTAAAATATTAGTTAAAAAATTAAAAGATGTATGCTCAATAAATTTACTTCGCTTGACTTTTATGGTATAAATTTGAAAAAGTTAAATCTTAAGTTTAATAAATATCTCATATTCTTTTTTAAAAAATAACAAATACTATTTTTATTTATATAATTTTATTCTAAAAATTAGTTGTTGCAAATTAAAACTATTACTATTAGATAATTAAAATAAAATAAAATTAGTTTTTATAAATTATGTCACGTCTGCACACACATAACTTAGTCATATCATGATTGCATTTTTGATTCGTGAGTTATTGATGACTAAGATGGTTATTTTACTATTGCTAAAGGCATGATTAATTAAGTCGATGAATCAATATGCTTGACTATTTTAGCGAATGACTTGATATGTTAAG